>VZRL01004804.1:264626-346326 GCA_013397895.1 Origma solitaria
GGTCTTCACCACGGCCAGCAGAGGGTTATCAGCTTCAGCACCTGGAGCACCCCCTCCCCCAACTTCTCCACTGACCTTGGTGCCTCCATGTTGTTTTCCCTCACATATTTTTACCTCATTCTCTGGATAAAAAGAAGTGAGTGCTCACATTGTTTTGATTTCTTCTTAAATATGTTTTCAGAGGCATAACTAACATCTCTAATTGGCCCAGGCTTGGCCAGGAGCATGTCCATCATCTTCAGAGCCATCAGAGATTGGCTCTGCTGGACATGGTGAAAAACTTTCAGAATCCTCACTCAGGGAATACAGGAGCCAACTTTGTACCCCACTCTACTCACTGGCAAAAACTGGGCCAAGCAAAACCACCACAAACATTCAAGGTCAGATTGGACAGGGCTCTGAGAAACCTGATCTAGTTGAAGATGTTCCTGCTCATTGTGGGGCCTTGGGCTAGATGTCCTTTACAGGTCTCTTCCACCCAAGCTATTCTATAATTTTATGAACTTGTTTATCTGTGAATGTCTTTGCAGGTGTGCTCTTACTGGGTGTCTCACAGAGATCCTTATGGATCCTGATAGATGTTTTGTTTGGCAATAATAATCTGTTTCAGTGACTGGTAAAATATTTCCTATAGACACATGCACATCAGAGTTGCTCACATGTGAGAGTTTAGAAACACCATGTTGAGACATTCCAGTCCCAAATCCCCAGTGTAATTACATTTGTAATAAAAGCGACTCAATTTTTTCTCCTGCCCTTAGAGCAGTGAAGCCAGGAGGAGACAGAGAAGTCCTTCAGTTGCTTTGATCCATTAGGTAGATGTTCTTCTTTCAGCCATTTAGTCACCTGAGCTCATCCACTGACAGAGACAGTCCCCTGTCCTGAGCTTTCACTTGAACATAGTTCAGTGAAAGGTAATGTCACTTCCTTCATCCTAGGATGATCTAATGGCATTACCTGTGATGTTGTCTGGCTTTGCCCATGAAGGGATTCTCAGAGATTCAGCAAAGCAGCTGTGAAAGAATCATTTGGCTTTCAGTCCTTTCCTCCAAACAGAAATATTCTCTGTCTGCCCACCAGGAAGTCACACAGAGATAAACTCTCTTGAGTCCTTCAAGTTCTGCAAAACCATGTCAACAATTTCAAATAGTGTCATTTATATAGATTTTCAGTGCATGCTGAGCTGTTTTCAAGCCTGAGTTCCACACCTTTTCTGTGTGGCTATAGACATTACAATCCCAGGCCTGGCCACAACCAAATCCAAATAGAGAAGTCTAGTACCTGATTTACAGGGATCCCTGCCAGTCAATTAAATGCTGACTTCTATGAATTTTTTAATAGTCATTTATGCTGACTTCTGTCCAACAGTGGCATTTCTCCCACGTAACAAGATTGCATGCACCCAGTAACACTGTCTGGGATGGGGTAAGGTGCATAAGCAGTGATAGCAAAGACAAGGCTCTTGATGGAGATGTGGAGAACAGAAGACCAAACTGTCTGAGAGAAGACCAACTGCTGAATTTGGGTTACTAATGCTATAAAGGAAATAATCTGACTAAGGTTTCTTAGTGAGAAAAGCTACTTGAAGCAATAAATATATGTCCCAAAGAGCTTTGAGTCATATTTTTAGTAAAATAAGAAGTAAAACTTCAAAGACATGTGAGTGACGATGATATTCTTTTCACTCCTGTGTTGGGAAGTAATGCTAGATCTTTTGCTCCCCTGAGAGTGCTGTCTTCTCCAACAGCAAGGACAGCTGTACCGTAGAGAATGGACTGTTCTGGCCTTCACCAGATTCAGGAAACCTTCCTACTGACCCTGACAGTTGTTGTTTATACTGGGACTACAGCTGAGACAAGTAATAGGCATTTTAAAGGCTTACAATCAGATAAAGGGATTAATTTACATATATTTGGCCTGTACTGTTCAAATACTCTTTGGACTAAAAGGACTACTGTGTTTATCCCTAAATGCTATTTTCTCAACTGATTCATTTGCTTTTTTCTTTTTTTTTTCCTAGAAGAGAGCCTCTTAATACCCTTCATTTGGACAAGCAAACTTCAGGTTTAAGTTTTGGTCAGAGTTTCAAAACTGTAGCAACCAAAAGGGATGTCATCAGGGCTGCTGGGTTTACCTCAAATTAGAATCAGAGCCTCAGATAGTTAAAAATCACCAAATAATAGTGAATCCAAGTCAGATTGTGGTTATACACTGTACCTGTCACCTTGGTGTCACTCTCTCCCACAGAACAGCCAATTATTCAGTGAGTATTGAGGCTGAAACACTTTTCAGACCCTGGAGAGAGTAATCCTATCAGGTCAGGAGCATGTGCTGGATTTAATATCTTGCTTCATGACCTGGATGTTAATACTGTTTATCACAGCTTCTGGCTCACACTCCTCATGTATGTTTCTTCTTTTTTTTCAGGCCCTGTGGTGCCACTTTACTGGTAAGAAAAGCACTATATATTAGCAAAATCATAACCAAAGGAAGATAAATGCAAAAGTGAAATGGTTCTGATTTTATCTTTCAAAGATGAAACAAATACTTCCATCAAAGAACAGGCATTTGTGACATTTCAGGTGCCCTGTTATACCTTTAACTGATTTCCCAATATGATCCTTACAGTTAGTCGTTTTAGAAGCATGTTTATACCCTATTCCAACTCTATTTCTATTTCAAATAGGCCAAATACGATTCCAGTGTCGAAGAAAAGATTGTATCTAAATATAGCCCTGTGTTTTGACTTTTTCTCATCAGAACTTTTTGCAATTATTAATTAGGAGTGTCAAAAGAAAGCGGCCACTCAAGAATCCCATGGCCACCCCATGTGCACAAAGTATTTGCATGTCTTCAAATTATGTGTAATAGCATCCTGTACTGGAACAGCAGCCACCATTCCTGTTTTCCTGGCAGAGCTCCCAATTGCACCTTGTCAGCCAGCTCTGAGAAAATGCTATGTCAAAATGCCAGTTTTAGCAGTTACTGGTTTGATGATTTGGCATTACCCGCTGACAGGAGTGTTGCTACGCTGTTCTCTCCATGGAAGAGATGTACTTGTGTCCATTCCTTCTGAAGCTTGAGACTTGATGTGCGTCTTTGGGCTGACCTTGTCCTTACTGGTGAGCCTCTCAATGCTCTTTGCTGGCGCAGATCATTTTGTAGATATTCACTGGCTTTGAGAGAATAATATAGTCTGTGATCATAAGATTCCTAGAGTTCACAAGGTCATCAAGACCTGACATCAAAGAAAACAAGGTTCTTTTGACTGGGCAAACTGTCAAGATAATATTGCAAACCAGCTTAGAATAAGAGAGTGTTAAAAAAGCAGAATTTCTATTTATTTGATTTTCTTGATGTCACTGGATGTCTCAGCTGGCAAGCTGGGGAAGTGAATTAACAGCACTGGCCTCCTGAATGCCTCTTCTCAGAGCTGACTTTGAGCTTCATCTTGGGAGCTGTGTCCACCACCTGCCCTGAGGAGCCTTCTGGGAATACATCTTTCTTTACTCTTCTTTCCTTAAAGGCAGGCCCAGGCCTTGCCTTTTTCTATTCCTGTTTTGATTCAAAATTGTCCCTCTTTATTCAATGGAAATATAGATTTGAGCTTGCACAGGCATTTTACACAATACAGTTTCAAAAGTCAAACATTCATTCTTTAAATAATTGTATTATCTTTGTGTTGAAAAAGCCATCTGCTGATCCAGCACTTTGAAAACTATGATTGCGTATTTTGCAATACATATCCTAAGAAAATAACTGTAAGGCATAAGACAACGTGTATCATAAAAAATTCTACCTGGATGTGAATCATATCAAAGTGAGGTCTCTAATTCACTTTCAACTTTCTGTTAAAGTCATACAAAATAATAACAACAGCTTTAGAAACCAGAGTGCTATTTTCTTTTCACCAGCTTTTTGCAGTTCTAGGGGTACATGATGTCACATGAGTTCATCTTGTGAATTCCCTCCCTTGTTCCTGCTAATGTGCTAAGTTTTGTCATTCACTTTATGTCAGAATCAGTTTTTCATTACAGAACCCAGTCAGTTAAAGCGTAAGCAATTAGGATGCTGGATAAAAAGACTGTAAGTTGAACTGCAAGTCTCATCCTTTCTACAGAAGGTGGCAAAGGATTAAATAGGGAATCATCTGCTGCAGTGACTCATCACTAGGTATCTTGGTATTTAGCATTTCCTTGAGACAGCAGCGAATTGCATATTTGACATGTCAATTAAATTATGAGGCACCTAATAAAATTATTTCATTACAGAGGTATCAGAAAAAAATGGGGAACTTGCACAGAAGGTTGATTGCTATTTTTCCTGAAAACACCTGTCTCCAGTGCATGGACTAACAACGCAGGTTTTCAAGCAGATCTTTGGTTTTGAGGAAAGCAGAAAGATGATGAAGTTCAACTTTGTTGTAGAGATGCACACACACTGAAGTCAGCGGTACAATTCTTGAAGAGTTTGAAATGGGGCTTGCAGAGAGTTCATGCCATGTCTCTTCACAGTGGCCATCTGAGTCCTGCTCTGTGCACAAACCATCCCTGATGTTACACAGTTAGACATGCAAAGGTGTAATTTGCAAAGAACTACAAAGGATCACTCCACCTAGAAAAGATCTTGAACCCACACCCATCTAAGCCTCTTTATCGTATTGATTTTCAACCATTTGGCCAAACAACCAAACCACCTGCCAAGTAAATTTCCACAGTGGCTTGGTACAGAACTTTGTGAAGGAAGCATGTCAGAAATGTGGATGTACCAATTTTTGTTTGTACTGGTATAGCACATTCACTTCAGGTTGGAATCACTGCTCTGTAATTTCAAGCATGTACAAACAATGTCATCTTCCTGACTTGTTGGGACTTGGCAGGCTCAGCTTTTGTTTGTGTCGTATTATCTCTGTTTGTTTATAACACTTAGGTATTTCTTAAGCACATCCAAAATGAACAAATTTAATTTCATATGGAAACAAAGCCTGTGGGTAGGAAGGGGAGAAGGGGGCTCATTCTCATAATGTTCATTAGAGTTATTTGGAATGAATGATTGACAAAGCAAATTAAGATGAGAGTGAATGCAGGCTCTCCAGTTGCTTTATGTAAGAAATAATACATAGCAGAGCTGTCTTGGGCACTTTCAGAACATATACATTTCTTGGCAATATGCTGCTCTGCTGAAGCACCCTATTTCTCAGAACTGCTACAATATTGATAAGAAGATTTTTGGGATCTAGGGCTGTCTACTATTTGCTTGTAGAGGAGGTAAAATTAAAAGGTAACCCTTTACTCAAATGACAGTCATTAGCCAAGCCCATTGTTGGATCATGATCAAAAGCTTTTGTTTTTACTTAGAATGAAACAACCCAAATCTCAAAGCTGAAGAACCACTGGAAAACTAGAACTGGTGACTTCTGATCATCAGTGTGGGAGCTCCTAGATCTTACTGCTGAGGGAAGTATAAAGAACGTTTATCGAAAAATAAATCTAGTTTTCTCAGTAGCTTTTTCTTGCATTGTTCAAGTATTTTAAAGGCCTTGGGTTTAGTGATTAAGTAAGTTTGCATCTTTTCTTGTTTACTTTGTCTGAGATATCTGTATGCAAACTATTCAGTTAATGAGTATTTCAATAGGAACACACTCTTAGATTCAGTATTCTGAGGCTGTAAAATGTCACTTTTGAAACCAGTTATTATGGTCAGTTTGTGGCTCTAGCTCAGTGACATCAGTAGTTCTGCTCCTGATTTACCTAGGTTTGAGAGAGAGTATGAACAAGTTGTCAAAACAGCTTTTGTAAGTGAAATAAAAAAACACTTGGGGGGTGGAGCCCAGAAGTTTTAAACGTTGTTCCTCTTTAAGTACTTAGAAAACAGAAGAATAAAGGAAGTTAGAACAACAGTTAGAAAAGTGAATCCTGGTATTTCCTGAAGCACCAACACTGCCAACACTGTTTATCTGCCATCTGCCCTGTCCATTTCTCTTGCTAGAAATGTAGGCTTGTATCCTTGATTTTACTGGTCCTCACCTCTGTGTCCTTGTTTACCTGCAAAGTTGTACCAGCTAAAGCCAAAAATCTGTTTGGCAAACTGTCCTACCCCTGGAAGTGGGAAGCATCCAGTGCTTAGGGAAAAAAGTAAGGCATGGAGCAGGCACTGAGGAATGCTGCCTTTTGCATTTGTCCAAACTTACTGCAGTCTGTGGTTTGGAGTCAAGAGGGTCACCGAATGGTAGGTGAGGGCTAACTTCTGACTGATTTTTTTGGATAAACATGTCTGGTTACTTTTTGAACCCATTTGTAATTTTGGTCCCCTGTGGCAATGAGATCCTCTGCTCATTAATGACTGGAGTGTTGCATCCAGCTCTGGAGTCCACAGTACAGGGAAACATAGATCTGATAGAGTGGGTCCCGAGGAGGGATGATGAAAGGGCTGGAGCACCTTTCCTATAAAGAAAGGCTGAGAGAGCTGGGGTTCTTCAGTCTGGAGAAGAGAAGGCTCCAGGGAGACCTTATTGAGGTCTCTCAGTGCTTAAAGGGGACTCATTTAAAGGATGGGGGACAAGCTTTTTAGTAGGGCTTGTTGCAACATGACGAGGGGTAATGGTAAACTAACAGAGGGTAGATTCAGATTAAATATAAGGAACAAATATTTTATGGCGAGACTAGGGAAACACTGGGAACAGGTTGCCGAGAAAAGTGGTAGAGGCTCCATCCCTGCAAACACTGGAGTTCAGGTTGGATGGAACTCCAAGCTCAGCCATCAGCCTGATCTGGTTGAAGGTGTCCCTGGCCATGGCAGGGGTCTTGGACTAGATGACCTGATAAGGTCCCTTCCAACACAAACTGTTCTATGGTTCAGCAGCTGTTCCCAAACCACGTGTAGCTGGCTGTAGACTGAGAGAATGGGATTGGGTGGGCTGGTTTACTAATTTGGAGACATGCTGTATATGAAACATTAGCATATTCACAGATTCCTGAAACACATCCATCTAGTTATTTAAGTCAGTAATTGTGTGGGTATGAGAACAGGTCCAGGCTGGCTGTTTGCGGATGTGAGGGGAGGAGGGCAAGTTTCTGTCGTTTCCCAATGGGCTAGGACTCCAACACAGTATATCTCAGGGAGTCTGAGGCTCTGTTTGTGAGTATTAGAGAAAGATATCAAATTCCCTTTTTACTTCAAGGGTATAAGTTGAGACCACTGGGGATTAAATATTTTGACAAATGTTGTTTGGAATGAGTTTTATTTGTGTAGATAAAGTCTGGTAATTTATAAATATATTATCAAATCAGTTCACTTTATTTTGTAATCCTGGTGACAAGTTTTTTTCTCTTTGTGTTAATTTCCGTGGTAAAACAACTTTGGTTTTCATTGCAACACCACTATTTGACCAACAATGGTAAGGTCGAGTATTGTTCAGGAAATGGCTTTTGAGTTCATTTCCCTTCTGTTGTCTGTCAGTCATTGTAATTCTTTACTATGAATTAACGCCAAATAATCTCTTTAAATTAAGAGCCTCTTCTTTAGAATGAACAGTGACTGAATCTACTCCACACCCCTTACCCTTTGGGAAAAAGAGGGAGAGAAGAAGCACTTGCAGTGTAGATAATGGAGCTCTGTACATTGTAAAGAAGTTATTGCCCTTCTTTATTACCAGAGCATTATCCAATTGAAGTACCCTTTACAAAACTGTTTATTTAATTGTGGTCATATAAAGTATTTGTTTAGCTAAAATGTCTTATCTTTTCTATTGCCACTTTTGTACTAATGCAATTGGAAGGTTCATCCAATGACCTTGAGTCACTCGCATCCTGTTTTCTCACATAAAATATTTATACTCTACATAAATATAGTGCCTCTTAATTGATATTTCAGCATATATTATTATAACATACTGTAGCCATTATCCCTTATTTATTTATTCCAGATATTACAGCGCAGATATTTTTATCACTCATAATTCAATCATTAAAAAGGAGTATGCGCTTACAGTTGGGCTTTGTTTTTCATTTTGATTGATTTGATGTGCTGAAAGTTTACACAAAAACCTATGATGAAAAATTATGGTGTTTGAAATGTGAATAGTTGGTCACCTTGGGAGCGAAAAGTGTCCCAATTTCAAAAAAACAGTGAATAGATTTCAGCATCCTCTCCAAAAACATGTTCCGGGATTTATCCAAGTTTTTCTCTTCCGTGTGCCAGTGCCTTGGTGGGAGCCTAGTTCATAGTGAGTGAAAGGACGTGAATGGCAAGTTTCTGCTAAATAAGTTTTTCCCCCCAAAAATTCACATCTTATTAATTTTTGTATAAACTTCATCCTGGCACATTGGCTTCCTTATGTTTATAGACCATAGAGCTGACACTGATCAGAAAATGTTTCTGTCTCTCAGTGGATCTAAATTTCACACTGTGTAAATGATAATTTACTGTATTTTATTTACTTAGAAGTGACAAGTGAAATCTGAAGTCAGACCTGGTTCTGAATATGAGAGAGCCTCTAAAAGAAAGTTATTCAAGGTAATTCAGATCCAGAATTTGTTTCCGATTTTTTTGTTTTAACCCCAGCTGTGACCTGATCCCCACACAGCCCTTTGCTCACTCCCCACTGGTGTGATGTGGGGGAGAACTGGAAGGGTAAAAATGAAAAAATTTGTAGGTCTAGATAGAGAGAGCATAATAGGGAAAGCAAAAGCCATGCACACAAGCCAAGCAAAACAAGGAATTCATTCACTGCTTCCCATGGGCAGGCAGGTGTTCAGCCATCTCCACGAGAACGGTGCTCCCATGACTTGCAGTAGTTACTGGGGAAGACAAAGGCCATCACTTTGATCATCCCCTTTTTCCTTTTCCTTCTCCCGGCTTTGTAGGCTGAGCAATTTGTCATGCAGTATGGAATATTCCTGGGGCTGGTTGGGGTCAGCTGTCGCAGCTATGTCCTCGCAACTCCTTGTGCCTCCTCATTGCTGGGTTGGGATGAGGAGCAGAAAAGGTCCAAGTGCTGTTCAGCAATAACCAAAGTATGCCTGTATTATCAACATTACTTTCAATGCAAATCCAAACACAGCCGCATGATAGCTGTTGAAGAGAATAAACTCAGGGAAAACCAGCATGCAGATCTATCTTGTAACCTGGGGACACCGTCTTTGATTGAGATAGAACAACATTCCTCTACTACTGTAACTCATTACATCCTTTTCTAAATTCAGACGTCTTATAATTCATTCCCTGTAGTCCTTTTTAATGTGTTTGTAGGAACAATTTTATCTTGAGTAGATCATGTTTTTCCAGCTGCTCTGGGAAGTAATCTATAGAAAATAGTTATACATTTCAAATGATGGGGCTTTTATCAGAGTATAATCTTTCTGCACAGGCCTTTGCATTTTAAAAACAAATCAATTACTATGATGTCAGTATGCTTATCATTTAAATCCTGGGAACATTTTCTTGGCATATGGGTTTGATCTACTAGGTGTGTCTAATTCTTATAAAGCCACAGCTGTGTGAATTTGATTTCCTAGGAAAGTCTGCCATGTCTCAGGATTTCACTGGAATACAACTTCTGTCTCATTTCTCACCTTTGAATTTTTTTGAAGCCCAGAGCATTTTTATAATTGAATTCTAAGTTTCACACAAGAATGTAAAGCAACATTTCCTGCAGTCTCAAAGACCAAAATTTTTGCTTTTGGATACTAGCAGAAGAACAAAGACAGTGCAAAGTTTGCCTCATTATTTAAGCCCTGGAGCATGTATATAGAATACCTAAAAAAAACCAAACCAAAAATACAAAACAAATAAAAACCCCACAAAAAAATCCCCAAACCAAAGCAAAACAAACAAAAAACCAACCAAACAAAAAAAACCTAAAGAAAAACACACAAAAAACCCCCCACCCTAAACCAACAAAGATCGCCAACACTCAACAACAAAAAAATCCCGATCGCCTTTTTTTCCTTTTTGCATGTAAAGTACTAGTTTTACCTTTAGATACTTGCCTATGAGTGTTAAAGTGAAGGACAACATTGCAAACTCAGTGTTTTGTCATAATTTGGGGTTTTACTTAAGTTTCATTTGGGGGTGGGGTAGTTGTCGTAGAGGAATCTACTTTTCTCAGAAACAGCTATTTCCAGCTATATTTTTGATGCTTCAAGCCTCAATCCCATTTTGATTATAAACTGCTATTTTGAGATAACAACAATATGTGTACAGCCACTCCTGCTTTATATAAAAGCAATGCCTGTCTGCATTATGTAAGTATTGAGTATTTGAAGCATTTTTATTTCAGTAAGGTTTCAGTGTGAAACATCCAATATTAGTTTAATTTCCAGATCAGAATGCCAGGTAGTTTCATTTAGACCAATAGGCCTCCTATTATAAGGAGCAGTATGAGGACCCTTTGTGTAAACAACTTGAAGTCGTTGTGAGGGATAACAACCTAAAACAACATGATCAGAAAGGTGGAGCTTTTTTCTTTCCATTCCTGTGTATGATGGTGACAGAAGGAGGGTGGCTGTTGGAATTCTTCCATAAAACTTTTCAGCCCAGATTAATTCTTATTGGGCTGGCATGAGATGGAGTGAGGGACAGAGGATGTGGGGGTGGATCTTTTTCTGGGATGCTTTTCTGCAGAATTAGATACATTCCTCTCTATGTAGACAAATTTCCCTGTATGGTTTTGGCCCTTTCTGTTCAGAGGTTCTCCCTGCAGTTGTAAGAGAAGGGGTGGTCTCACTGAGCTGCTGGATTTCTGGTGTCTTCATGTCCATGTAAGCCACAATCAACTACCTTACCTGGGTAGTTCAGTCCTTCTGCAATGGAGGTGTCTAGTCAGAGACAATTAGTGGCATGTTGCAAGGTCCAGAACCTCAGTCCAAGGCCACTGATCACTCATGCAGACCTTGTCTCCTCATGAGATCCCTTTCTTCTCTGGCAGTCAGCTATTTGAGCTTTCCTGCTGTCAAGCACCTTGGTTGGCTTTACTGTGCCTTGTCAAAGGGAAAGCAGAAATTAATCTCCAGTTAATGAAACCAAGTTTAATGTAGCAGAATTTATTAATCTATGAAGTAGAAGAGCTGAGATCTCTGTAGGATGTGGAGCAAAATAATCAGCTTCTGCTCTCTGATCCAAGGTCCACAACTATTTTAGATAAAGCCAGCTCAGTGCCAAGCAAAATAATGCCAGCTTTGTTAGTTGGATATCTAAGGAGTTGAAGTTTTTCACTGCATCCCATAGGAGCATTTTTTAATATCCTTTCAGTTTTTCTTCTGGAAACATACACCCATGAATTGTGCAGGGGATCTTTCAGCAGGAGCTTTTGCTGTGTGACAGCAGTGTGCTGCATGAATCCTCTTGCACAGGCAAGTTCCTCCTGAAGCGGTGTTTAGCCTGGTGGAAGGAACACTGTGCTGGGGAGGCCGTGGGCTGCTTGTGAGCTGTTGTGGTGCCCTTCCTTTTGCTGGGCTGGGGTTGTCTGAGCCGAGAGGACTTGGGAAAGGAGCCTCAGATCTTGGATGTATATCCAGCCTAGCCCTGCACTGCAACGGAATATGTTATCTGTTTCCTGTGATTCATCCCTGGATGGCCCCCAGTCCGCTTCCAGCTCTCTCAATCAGATAGTATATCCCTTGAGCTTCTGAACCATTTTAAGTTTTATGACATACAGACCACCACCGCTTAGACTGTGAGATCATTAGTAGGCTCATCACTCTCACCAAAGCTGAGAAGAGCTCCATTATAGACTGCTCCAAGTGCTGCTCAGCAAATAGCTCTCTCTGTGTACAGCTGAGGCTTCAGGCCATTGTAAGGAGCGGCTTGTACTTCTTTTGTGACTTTGTGTTGTGGCCCAGAGTTATAAATGTACCTGAATACAATGAGGCTTCTGTACAAGGCATGTTCTGGCTGGAGAAGGCGTTGCATTATCCTCCTGTTTCCGTTTGTCCTCTAACGGAGAGGAAGCCATCCATCCAGCTGCTCTGACTTGTCACTTGAAGTGTTTTTCAGTCAAGTGCATTCAGAGTACATAACTATGTTTTAGTCTTCAAAGACTGTGTTTCATTCTTATTACAGGGACTGTAAAATCTATAAGAAGATTGGTTGTGTAGAAATGAAGCTCCATCTACTCCTGTAAAAATGCATACATTTGAGCAGAACTGTGAAGCTTTACATTGGGAAAAAGGGTGAAAAATCATGTCAGCTGGGCTGCCATTGACATGCAACAGGATGCTGACCTGACCTTTGTGCTTGTGCTGCTGCTGGTCTGTATTATTCACCAATCCATAGTTCCCAAGAAAAAGCCCTCTGAGCATCAAACCAGTAGCATGGAAAATCCATGAGTTATTGTAAAGCTTGCCAAAGAGTTGAGGAAGAGGCCAGCTGTGCCCAGGATATAACCTATTGGTCGGTTAAGATGGCCTGTGCTTGAATCCTAGCTGCGCTAGTTCTGTGGCTTCTCAGGTCAGAGGACCTGCAGCAGAGATTAACCCACCCTGCCCTTTGTTGTGCTGCTATCCCCACAACCATTTGAAAGTTCCAGAAAAAAACCCAAACAAACACAAACTATGATTTACACGCTGGCAACTCAGCAGGAGACTCAGTGTTACTCAAACTGTGACAGAAATGATACCTAATAGAGGGAGTTTAATGAGGTTGGATGGAGGAGAGAAAAGAATATTACAGATGCTGAATTTTAAATTCAGCAAGCTTTGCAAGCTTTCTAGCTTTTTCATCTCCTTTGTTTGTAGCAGGAGTCATGCAGCTAAATCTTTCCACAGTGCTTTATAGATACTCTACTGGATTTAGACTGAGTCTTCCATGGCTTTTCTGACATTAGTTGGCATTTGTCCTAAACATTTTTTTCCAAGGGAAAGCTTCCATCACCTTTTTCTGGGTGTTTCTTTTCTATATGTGGGGCTTTTTTTCATTTTTGGGTTGATACTGTAGTGATTAATATCTTAGTAAAAGCCTTCCTCATCTGACTTTTTCTAATATTGTTGGCTAGTGTTGGCTCTTTAAGCTGTTCGGTTCATGTCCTGCAAATCCAGGAGAGATTTCCAGCTTCACTTTGTCTTATTTTAGAAGGCAGATTAGCGTAAGATTATAGACCTGTTGATAGAGCAGGTCAGGAATCACTACAGAAAAGCACTAAGGAATAGAAAAGGAAACCAGGCAGTGTTATTTAGACACTAAGAACTTAGACTACACTGGGTGATGTTAGAAGCAGAAGAAAATCAAGCTACCATTTAATAGGAAATATGTATTGTACATATTTCTAGAGCAAAGGATCTCACAGAAGAGAGGTCAGAGTCATGAGAAATTCTGCAATCTCTTTGACTTGTATTGACAGGCTAAGAGATGGAGGGGAGGCAGGTATAAGGGGATTTCTAGCTGTTTAGGGTTTTTTCTTTATTTGTTTTCTTATTTTCCTCGTATGAATTAGGATCTGTAGTTACTGCTTAAGTCTCACACTGATGTTAATAATCCGTTTAAAAATTAAGAGTTTTCTCCTGATGCTCTCTGTCTGAAAGGTAACTGCATTTAAGTCCTGCGAGTTTGTCAAAATAGCTCCCAGTATAACTTAGTTATCAAAATAGATAAAGCCATCCTTTATCTGGTAGGTATAAATGTCAGGGCTCACATGCCTGGATTAGCACTTGCTAGTGACATAGACACAACAGTAATCATCCTAGAAATAACTTGACATCTGTGGAATAACTCTTAAACTCTTAGCTGTTTATATTTTGTTGAAATAAAGTCTGGTAATAAGCAGACCATTTAAGAGGACACAGCTCATAGCAGTCTGGTTTGGCAATAGATGTAGCCAGCTAATTGGAGCCACAAGTTAATGATGTTGGTTATAGGAGGCTGGGAGAAGATTGGAAAACTGATAGTGACACTTAATATATTTTGACTTATAGGCAACAGATAGGAGACAGATTTGAAAACACATTGTTTAAAATTGCTTGATGGTAATCAGAGTTTCTTAATGCTTCTCTGAAGAAAAATTAATTTTAAAAATCAGGGTAAAGAAGACATCCATTTCACTTTAGATAAAATGAAGTAAATGTTAGACTCAGAGCAAGAGTTAGATGAAGTTCAACTTCCAACACAGGGAGAGTTAATATGAGACCTTAAGTGTTGGCTATCGCTTGGCCAAGAGTCATGAAAAAAAGATATCTTCAGTAGATCCCAACAAAGACAAATACTTCTGCACAAGTGGAATTCTTGTTTTCTGCATTTCTGTATCCAAGCACGCATTTAGGTATCTAGTGACTCTTTACTGAAGATCATAAAAAGAGGTAGACACCTGTTAAGTGTCGGATCTGGGCTCGCTGTTATCTATCCACACTCAACACCAGTATTTACCTGAAACAGAGAACAGATATGGAAGAGGGAAGGTGCATATTGTCATATGTATGTGCATACATGTGATCAACCCCCAACTTTACTTCAGGCTTCACCTGAGGCATCTTTCTATCTCTGTGTTTCAGCACCTAAGCTTTTATTCACAGGGCCAAATTTCACAGAATCATTAAATAATTTTAGTGAGGCAGGTAGAATAGTGAGGGAGGGAACAGGGAGCCATCAAAAAAGAGAAGAGCATCTGGCAGTTATTGTCACTGCAACAGCAGGCAGACAGGAAGACGTCTCACCACAAGGCAAAGCTCAAGACAGGCATTGTCCTCTTGACTGACTCTTATAGTGAAGTAAGACCCAGCAATAAATGATGCCATCACAAATATTTTCTTCAGCATAGTTTCTTCAGCATAGGCAGATTTGGAGGCAAATATTGAAAAAGAGAATGGCAGGTGCCTTTGTGGAGGTAAATAAATGATTTTTATCTTGCTGGGTTTTTTGCCTTACAGTAGTTCCACTTTTGCTTGGCTCAGGAGTGTGAATGTTGGTACAGTGGGCTTGAACAAAGGCTTGTCCTATCCAGCATCCCATCTCTGCTGACTGGGGTCAGTATGTGCTCGGGATCTGCATAAGGCACATACAGGATAAACCTTCCCCTGATGCATTCTTACAGCTTCCAGCAGCCAGGGGCTCAGATTCTTTCTCAACATTCTTGGCCTCCACAGGCATTTGATTGACTGTTTGCAGTCTTTTGGTCCAGAGTTTGCTTCCTTTGAGGGGGAGGCTTGGGGCCCCCATTGTCCCAATGGGCATTTTTCTTTTGTTTCAGAATAAGAGAGGAAACAACCTGAGGTCTGAGTTTCTGCCTGGGTGTCTTGACAGTTGAAATCTCAGTTTGTTTGTCATTTTCAGTTGTGCAGATGATTTGATGATGGATGTTATGGGAAAGTTCAAGATTGTTTTTTTAGTGTGGTAAATAAAATGGAATATATTCCACATGGACTATGCCATTATCACTCATTATAGTTCTTGATAAATTGAAAAAAAAAAAAGGTTAAAACTTGCACTAATATCTGTGTCAAGCCTTCCAATCAATTTTTGACAGGCCATTTTTCTGACATTTTGAAGCTGAATATCATGAGTGGACTTCTTGAATCAATTAAGTTAAATTATATATGGATCTGAATATATAAGTATACATACTTGCATACACATATATGTAAAGAGACAGAGAATGTACTCTTCTAGCTGGGAATTTTTAGTATTTTAATATTCAGAAGCAGTGTACAAATAAACAAGACCTAATTTGGGGTTCAAGATTTTAATCTAATTGAAGTACCATCCTTTTTTAAGAATGGTGGATGTGTGACCTGCAGTATACTAGAAGTAAAATTTGGTTGGTTAGAAATTGTTAGCTATGCTACTTCTGTAATTATTGACATAAAAAATGTGTTATTTACCTTGAAACAATGGTTTCCTAAAGAAAAATTATAGTATTGTTTTACTTAAAATAAAAAAACCTGTATTCCCTTTTGGTTTGTGATCACTCTGTAACAGTCTCTATCAGTTTGAGAGAAATGGGATTGCATCAGTACAAACTGAAACAAAAGTACATCTTTTGCCACCACTTGTCTCCCTAGAACTGGCCTTCATTCAGTAGACTCAGTATTCTATGATTTAATGCGAAAGCTGTACAACTTGGCAAGATCCCGAAGCCTTGTTGATTTCTCAGACATTATTAATAGCTTTCTTTGTAGGTACTTATCCACATGACTTGCTTTTAATGAACTTCAGATACCTATTCTGCTCATGTCAGTCTCCCTGGCTAAAGAAATACTAGTGTTTCAACTACAGAGAGTCTTCCAGAAAAAAAGGAATGAAACTGAAGGAGATTTTTTTAAAACACTCTGAAGAAAGTAGATTGATGAATTTGGCGTTGGGGAACTAAAGGAGGACCTTGAAATATTACTCTTAATCATTAGCCCTAAAGCTGTGTTCTAGGGTCTGCAAAGCTTAAAGCTGCAGGCATTTATTTCAGCACGCCTTACTGTGAGAAGAGTTCACTAAATGGTCAAAAAGACTCAGAGGAAAAATTGTTCTTAAAAATAGACCTCTGTACATTTTTCTGTCAGGCAGGGAGGACATCCTTCTAGCTGTAGACATGACTGTATCTGTCAGTCCTAAAGATATGGCACTGGCAATGCCACTTACTCACCACTCATATTCAGGGTCACAGATGTCCTTGACCAGAAAGATCCATATTCATATTCATATTCACATATCTATAGATACAGAATTAGGCTTTAAATTGTGTGACTGCAGCTGAATTCCAGATGTTGTATGATTTACCAAGAGTGGTACATTTTGGTGACTTACATGTGCAGCTGTAATTCACAATGCTGAGTTTGACTTCAGATATTATTTGAGTTGAGCCGAAAGGATTGTCTAACAATAAACAGTTTGGCTATTTGGGAGTTAGTCACCATTGAAACCATAAATTTCCTTCAATGTGTTGCTCAGAGATTATCTGTATGTTATCTATTATTATGAAGGCCATCTGTGGTGGTCGTCTTTGAAAAGAAAAGGCCTGTGAAAACAGTCTCTATAGTTTTCTCAGTAGTTTAAATAATAGCAATGTCACTTGCCATGCTTTACATGTCTCTTTTTTTCAGCATTGTATACTTAGTTACTTTATTAGATGATTTTGGGAGTTCTTGAAAAGCTCCATCGTCTCCATGCCATAGTTGAGAGATACGAAGTTTAGAGGGGCATGGTATTTGGGCTAAGGAAGCTCCCAGATTAAGACAGACAGAGGGTAAGAGCTGCTGTGGGAGCAGGAAGAGTTTCTGTGCCGCATCTTTCCCACATTTTCACAGCCTTGGTGTTGATTCCTTCTCTGTCAATATCCAGCTCCTGCTAGTTTTGTCCTGGGACATATAAAGCTGAGAGCAGACTTGCCTGGAGGATTTGCCATGGTCTGTGACCTTGTGCCAGACTGTGTGCAAGTACTGGGCTGGCAAACTCCAGGCTAGTCTGTTCTACACCAGAACTGACCCGCTCCTGCCATATCTGTCTCTCTCCCTCCATCTCTCTGGTCAGGTGTTTATCCACTATTTCTGTTGCTTCTCCCCTCTCATAATGCATTTTCCTCTTAGGCAGATGATCTCAGTCTTGTTCTTTTTTACTCCATTAAAAACACAATGACTAAAATAATTTAGCCTGTAACTTTCACTTAGGCATTACTCTTTGAATTGGCATCTTCTGGATAAGATTTCAGGTTAGACTCCTCACTTCCAAGGTCTCTTCCCAGTCTCAGCTTTCATTACCCATCTCTCTTCTATTCCACTGTTCTTCTGAATGTTTCAATTCATCTTTTGGTCCTGTCTTACCTCATGAAGCCCCACACTATCAGTAATTAAAGGCAATGAGGCCATGTTTTCCCTTCCACTCAGAGAATCTGAAGATCCAGCATTTAATCTACCAAGAGTTTGCTGTAACCTAACCAGGTGAGAAAAAGAAATTAGCTTTTATTCACCCTCACAGGCAATGGTAGAGATGACAGTCCATTATGCTCAGCTCTTCTCAGGAGTTAATGTCTTTGATCTCTCCCTTGTGGCTACCATCCAGAACAAAACTGATAAATTCTTTGAAAAACACAGAGCAGAAAATCTGGCTACAGTGTGCCAAATTCCATCCAAAGCACTGGGTCAGTTATGGGACCACAGCTCTACTAAACAGAAAAGAAAATTACTGCAACATATGATAAGGTTTTCAGAGTGGGAGAAAATGTAGGCAGAAGCATGGAAATAGGCCAGTAATTTACACATGGGTATTTCCCATGAGAGATGAGACATAGAAAAGAGTTTAAAATAATCTGTTATTTTTTACTTCTCTGTCTCCATATGCACCTTTCTTTCTTCTATTTTTAATGGCTGGTTTCAGGGTTTAATCTCTATTAGGGTGCAATCTAGGGTCTCTCAACTTATTGCACTTTTGTCCCATGGCTACAAGCAGTGAAGGAGCATCTTGGAAAAGTCCATACCAAGTGGTGATGGTATTGTACAGTAAGTGGTAAAACATGAAGTTATCCTCTTCAAAAAATATACCTCTGCCATAAATGTATACATAAAATTAGTGATGACCTCCTCCTGCTACTTCTGTTGGCTTGCAGGGAAAAAAGCTTGGTTCAAAACTGGTCATAAACAGCCTGCAGAAGAAGTACTTTTGCATGCATATGTGTGCATATATGTGTGCCTCTGTGTCCAGCTATACCTTTAATCATTGAGCTGCTCATTGTGTTCACTACAAAAGAGACTGAGCTCATTATTTAATTAAAATACCTTTTTCTTCCTCCATCAAAACCACATGCATCTTATTTACAAATGAGGCTTTATACTCCCCACCCTGGACGTTTCTGTAATAGTAGCCGTGGAAAAGAATTTCTGTCATTTTGTATTGATGACTAAAGTGTTAGCAGTAGGGGAAGAAAGAAGGGGGAATTATCTTGGTAGGCTTACACTAGTTAGCTGACATAACAGCTACTTGGGTGGTATAAGGTTTCTGGGACATATATGACCGTTTAATGCTTTCTCTTGCCAAAACATCTGGAATCCAAAATGCCGTTGTTAGACAGCCACACATGTTAACAAAACAACTGGACAGAGAAAACAGGCTGAAGGAAAAAAGAGACTATGATAAGGCATCATTGTTACCATTAGGAAATTAGCCATTTAAGGTTGTACTTCAAAGCAAGTATTTTTATTATAGCATACTTGAATGATTTGATTTATTGCGTGTCAGAGCAAGACTGTAGCAGATCCCCCTGCCTAACAAAGGGAAAATACATTCATTGTCCAAGAAAACTCTATGCTAAGTGATTTCAAAAGCAGCATACAGATAAGCAGAGAATCTTGTTCCTCCCTGCAGCACCTCTCATTACACACAAAAAGCACTGGAAGAAGCTGCTTTTAGAACCACAAAGTATGATTTCTGCTGACACTGTAACATTTTGGACTTGAAAGCAAGTAAAAGATACCATGGTTTTCACTGCAGGGCTGTAAAAAGGAGTACAAAAGATAATGCCTCTGGCACCCACAGGGATGATTTTACCCAAGGAGGTAAGCAGAAAAGATGGCTTTCTCTGCCATTTGTACTGACCCATATTGTATGTGGATGGATAATCACAGAGCCAGCCTTCACCACATCACAACAGACTGGCTCTGTGAGTACCCTGACACATGTTCTGCATCCAGTCAGCACTGGCACTGTTAACATGACTGGCAGGCTCAGTGACTGTGCTTCACACAGCTTCCATCTCCAAGCCTTTGCTGAAATGAGGAAAGATGCAGAGAGTGGGCTTTGAGGAGATGGAGCTCTAGAATCTTGCCTTCAATGCTTTCAGAATCTCATCCGTTGGCAACTTTAATGCTTTAAGTGTAATCTTAAAAAAATATTTGGAAAATGTTCTTAAACATATTTCTGAATCCTTTGTATAGCTGAAACATTTTAATAAGATTAAAATATGGGGAAAGGAGGCACAAAAACTGTTTGAACAAGTGTGCTTGGGATTTCTTTTCTTAAGGTAAGTACATGTAAGATTAGGAGAATTAACAACTGTGCTGGTGAGTTCTGGGTGTTGTTTGCTTGAGAATATGAATCCACTGCTTGCAAAGCCATAAACTTTGGAAGACTGAAAAACTGGGATCTAAAATAAAATGAATTGAAAGGAACTCAAAAACATGAGTGGTGTCATAGAGGAAACCTGAGGCAAAGCATGTTTTCCCAAGGATAGCACAGGAGTGCTGAGATGCTCTGCTTCATTCTCTCCTTCCGCTTTGACACCCTCTGACCTTTGGATGAATCAATTAGCTTCTCTCTACTTCACTTAACATTTTTTTAAAAGGTGACTTCCTGCTTCACAGCAGGGACAGGACAGAAAAGGAGGTGGGAAATGAGCTGTAATTACTTTTGAAAGAAATAAAATCAGATCCTCGGAGAAAAGTGCCTTTGTTTTAAAAGTATTATTATAATAGCAGGGAAAATGAAAGATAGCTTAGAATATTAATTTTTATCCCAAATCAGAGTAGAGAAAAAAAGCCTCTTGCTCCAAACCCTGCCCAGAAACACGTTCCTCTGCACAGGCTTCCATCTCTGCAGAGAGGGAGAGAGAGCAAAGAGCATGTGAAGGCTTAGCCAGGCTGGTGCTCATGGTGGTCAGGAAGACTGGGGGACTACTTCAACAGCCCTGGTGTGAGAGAGCCTGTCCAGGAAGAAAGAACAGAGACCTCCACACATCAAAACATACACAGAGCTGGCAGGACAAAGATGAGTGCCTTTTTTTTTTTTTTTCAAGCTAAAAATTTCTTCAACTTCCACATTGTCAGAAGTACCAAAAGGTCACTAGCATATCTCATGTTACTGGGGAGGGGTAGATGGGGACTGATCAGCTTTGGGGTGGTATGTTTATAAAATCTGACCTTCAGTTTCAGAAATCAAAGGCATTCCCCTCAGTCCATGCATCAGAGGGAGATTTCCTTGGAGTCAAAAGTTTCATCGTATGCCAAGAGGACCTGTGAGGGACTGTTTTACTGCGAGGAGGACAGGGAGAAAAAGCAGGTGATTTATTTAAGTATCAGGCAGTCAGTCTCCCAGAAGGGAGAGCCTGTCTTAGCCTCCACATTCTCAGCTAATGAATGAGCCTGGGAAACTGGAGCAAGATCAAAGTTTCTTTACGACAAAATTGCTGACATTCCTGAAATAGCTGAGAGTTCCTCTATTCACACTAAGTATGAATCAAGTTCACTGACACACAAAGCGCTCACAATAGGACCGTCAGTTGCATTGTTACCTTGACTCTCAGCTTATTGCCCTGCCTGACCTCTGCCTAAAGCAGTTAAGAAATTACTGCTTCTTCACCCATTGTTCTCTTCCACATGAAGATGTCAAAGGTCAAGATGTGTAGCCACAAAAAGAGGGGAAACCTTCAAAATGCCAGCTCAAGAATATGGGGTACAATGTTTAGGTTGCTGGAGCATGACAGGGTAAATGATCTTAAAAGAATAAAATAGCCACAGAGGACTTCCAAATCTACTGTGCTCTCCAACACAGGTGAGGTTAATTTCTGGTAGGGAATGATATTAACCTTAAATCCATTTCATGTAAGAAGCTGCAAGGTGATACATGACTCCCTTTGAAAGAGGAAACTGCCCCAGCTCCCAATCAGTGGTCCTATAGCCTGACATGTTAATGGGGTTCAGCCTAAGATCTAGGTGAATGGATCCAAGTGCAGACTAAGGCTTTAAAACATGTCACACACGTAAAAGTGTAAAAGAGGTATTGCCAGTTATAAGATATTTGCATCATTCCTTCTATTTCTTTTTGAAAATAATTCTGAAAGCATATTCTATTTAAAAGTAATTCAAGTATAACTTTGACTGTTGATAATAAACATTTGAATTTCCTGATGTTTAGGGATTATAAAAGTTTTATAAAACAGAAATAGAGAAAATTTGCACCTAACTGAAGGTCTTTCCGATGTGCTGATAGTCTGGAAACATGATTTTGAGCTAGTCTGTCCCAGGCCAGCAAGGCTTGCTGGATAGCACACTTGGTTGATATTAGGACTTTATCCAACAATGACACATGCTTTAATAACTCAGAAAATTAGCAATTAATTTTAATGGGTATCTTGAGAGTGGTAGCAGCAACAGAACTGGCCCAATTCTCTTCTGGATCTCAGAGGCAATATGGATGAGCAGGGCACACCTTTCTGGCTGCTGAAGAACTTCCTCCCCTGCACACCTGATGCTTCCTCAATAAGAAGAGCAAAACTTTGCAAATTCAGTCTGAGCAAATTTACCTCCAGCACTCAGCCAACTTATTATCTACATGTGAAAATGTGAAAAGGACTGTTTTAATTAAACAGGTGCTAATGTACTTAGTATTTTCAAAGGATATGTTCTCATTAAAAAAAGTTCCACACTGCAAATCTGCTTCAGGAGCAAACTTGAGAATTTGGACCTCAGAAGCTGTGATTAGTGTCACAACTGTTCTCTCAGTCCTCCTCCCTTTCTCTTTAAGCTTGTCACGCAAGAAAGTTAAATGGTATCAAAAGCATCTTGCCATGTCACTTTGTCAGTCCAAATCCAACTGAACAAAGAGGTGACTTTCCTTTTATTCCCAGGCATTGCTCGCAGGCAATTTTTTCCAAGACCTTTGCCGAGCATTGTGGGCTGGAGACCTTCTTGCACTTTACTCATGTTCTAGTGAAGTGTGCAACTATTTTGAAAGTTCTGCTGAGTTTGTAACTCATTAAACCTCTGGAGGTTAATGGTGGCTTTCAGTGTGTGGTGCTCTGCGTTTGTACAGGCATAAATAACAGTCTTATCACTAACACCCTGTACCTGGCCTCAGACTTCATTGTTAGGAAGTATTACTTATCTGCTGCACTCCAAGGTCTGGTAAATGTAACCCACGTCATCTGTTCCACATCGTGGCAATTTTCCTAGTGCTGAGACAGAATGTTGTGGAAAATCTGCTGTGTTACAGTTTTCACCCGTGTTCCTATAATATATAGGAACTTTGTGGCACAACTAATGTAGATAATAATGGTATTAGCTTTCATCCTTTTATCATTATCCTATGATGACTTTACGTATCTCCTATTGCCATAGGCAGCAAAGCATATCTAAGGGCAGTTGGAAAAATACTAATTAGTTCCTTAAGTGACTTGAAGATGGCTGTGAGGTACACCTTTGAGAGACTGAAATCTCACACAGCAAAAGGCCCTCAAGAGGCATTCTGATGTTGCCTTGAAAGAAAGTTGTCTCCTGTGTGCTGCACAGCATCTGCGTGAGCCGTGGGTAAGGTCCTGAGCGCTGTCTGGCAAGGGCACCGACACAGGCATAGCAGGCCATGCACTAGGTGAGTTACTTGCTTCTACACAGCGCATTCATGAGCAATGGTGCAGAGGTACTGCTCCCCTTGCTGCCTGCGAGCCTGCAATATCAGCCTCCTGAGATACATCTTTTTAGAGGAAATGCCTGAGTCTTGGCACTGACAGAGGTGGCTCTAAGGGGAGTGAAATGACAAGCAGTTACTGCTCACTGATCTGTTGTCATAGCAGTAAAGCTCATATAATGCTCATTTTTTCTCTTCTCCTTGCACTTTTGATCAGTAACCTGTGCAACCTAGAAGGTTTTGAGGGTGATAAATCCTTTTCTGCCATGTGCTTTGTCACAGTAATGTATGGAAGGAGGGACACCTCACAGCTACTACTTAGTGGTATTAGCGTTTGCTGTGTCACATTAAATTTCTCACTTTAGAAAGGGTTTTGGTCCTAAGTGGTATTTAACAGTTGAGATGATGAGGAAACTGGGGGTTATTGATGGTAGAGTCCTACAGAAGGCATCAAAAATATGTACTATGGAAAGATTTCATACTTGCTTTGTCTTTGAGTGTCCTCATAAGGTCTAAGGTCCTCATACATTTCCCTTTACAGCAGCCAGCCCAAAGGTGTCCTAATCATATCTGAGACCTCTGTGTATCCCTGTCCTACAAAAATAGAAACAAGAATTTGGGATATATGAGGAGCATGACATTTGTAAATCACACATGCTGCTTTCTAGGTAGGTGCTAACATTTTTACATGCCCTGAGTGCTACAATAATGATTTCATAAGTCATTATCTTGAAGACTTGATGTGTGAATAGTAAAGGGAAATTTGTTATCAGAGCAGCAGGACTTTCAAAATTCCCAGCCTGTGAAATCTGAGCAGGATAGGCAGCAATTTCCATTTTAGAGAGCTAGATGACATTAACTGTTTTAGCAAAGAATAATTTTCTTTTCAGTAATTGATACAAGTTAGAAAGATATGTTCTGTGGCAGTTATGGTACATTGATCCATTTTCACAGGAATTTCCTTCAGTGAAATATGCAGTGGTGGGATGCACACAAGACTGTTTGGGAATAGTCTTGATGAGAAGACTTGTATTCTGATCCCAATCCAAACAGCCCCAATGCCTGGGAGAGCCTCTCAGTGCACTGCTGAATGGCACATTGCAGTATACAGGGTATAAGCAGACCAAAGGCTTTGTGTTCTTCAGCTAGACGTATTTCTTGGAGAAGAGTAATCTGTGATTCATAGGATGCTGTGTATGGGGTGTCATGCTGATCCTGCATATAATGGCCTTCATGACTTTTGTTAGAGACTCCTTACAAGTGTCTTTTCCTAGAATGGGAGCATATGCTTTTGAAATGACAGCTATTTCCATAGACTAAGCCTCCAGTGAGTCATTCCCAATGCCTCCCCAGCTGTGCAGTGCAAACCCCAGCGTTCAGCTGCATTGATGGCCTCTGATGCCCCACTAGGCCTCCGAGTGAAGTGTACTGTGATCACTCTCCCATGGCAAGATACAACATGGGACTTCAAGGGCTCCTCTATGGAAGAAAACATTTTTCAAGTGTTGAAAGACACTTGAGAGGATATGCAAAACAATTCTAGCACTGTCTTGAAATTTATATCCCACTGCATTGCATCAGTCTTTCAAAGAATGGCATCATTTTTACTTTTTCAGGTTGAAATAAGTGGTGTAATTCAGAGTTTGATATAAAGCGCACTGAGGTGAAGACTGTGTTGCTTTTTTAAAACCTCAGAAAACCTAGGCTTTTCACTCCTACTCAGATGCCATTTTCTCCTCATAGTGGCTCTGTATGTGTCTCAGTATCAACTCCCCTTCACAGCCCTTTGCACCAGTCCATCTTCTGTCACAAGCATGGCCCTGCACTGGAAAAGGAGGATTACCTCTCTTTATATTCTGATCCAATTTTTAAAATTTCTGTTTCAATCCCATGATTAGATCTATACAGGCAGACCTTTGCAATACTAATTCTACTAATGACAAAAAGGGATTTGCCTGCTAGGAAAACTATTAAGGCTTTTCCTACCCTTTCTGTACTTAGGTAGGACAAGCAGTATGGACTTTGATACTACAAGCAATTTTGAATGTGATAATTCCACCTATATCAAAAGTTTAACTGATTTTAATGGTGCAACTATCAGGTAAAGCCATTCTACAAATGTTCTTCATGGACAGAACTCCATGGGTCTTAACATGTGCTATGAAAAATTACAAGAATCTTCCTTTAGGGAGAAGTATGCACGACTGCAGCTTTTTTTGTGCTCTTATGTTTGCAGAGACTAGAGCCTCACTGTAATATAATTCTGTGTTTTTTTAATGAGCATTAGTATGCCAAGGTCCAAAGCAGAAATTTATTAAATATAATTTAGATGCAAATGTATTGTTTTACATGTGAACATCGGGGACAAACTGCTGCTTGTTCAGTACTATTGAGCATTCAGAGATGCAAGGAGATGGAGCAGCTGAGCCTCGGGCCCCGCCTGCCAGGAAAAGGGCTGTGCTCCCTACCTGGGCTTGCGCGGGAGTCAGTAGTGGGATTATTGAGCAGGACTGTGGAGATGATGTTACTTTTCTATGGAACAGAAGGCTGTGTCAAATCCGGTGGCCTCATTTCAGGGCAGCACTGGAAATGTAGGAGTGGACAAAAGAGCAAGATGCCTTAAGGCCTGCCAGGTGTGCCTTGTGGAGAAAAATGTAGGAAGGTCTACTTAGTCTATCAAGCAGAGGGAGAAGATTAAGAGGTGGCTTATTGCAGTTGATGCAAACCTACACAAAAAACCAATTTTCAAATAGGAGAGAGAGACGTCTGTAATCTAGCAGACAAAGACATAACAAAATTTGGGGGCAGGTGGCTGCTAGTGGACAAATTCACATGGATACCCATGAGAGCAGTTGGCTGCTGGTCCTGTTTATCTGGGAACATGAGCTACACCAAAGCCATTAATTGAAGAACGTGTTGCACTGCAGAAATTACATTGTGTTTCAGCCACAAGATACGGACTTGACAGAAGAATTATTGTTGGAAAGGAAGAATTCTTGGACTACACTGCACAAGCCAAGCAGGATAATCTTGTCTTTTCCTGGCCTGAAATCCTCTAAATTTATGAAAGCAGATAAAGCGTATAATAAAGGCAATTTTTCCCTTCCATTTGACAGGTCCACCAATGTGATACAGAGCACCAGATTTCACTGTGCTGGATGGCAAACATTTTCTATTCTATCAGCTTTAGTAAAAAGACTCCCTGAAACAAAACACAGCCCCTTGAACACGAAAGCTGCTGACATTTTCTATTAGGTCAACTTATAGAACTAGCATGGCATTTTGCCTGCAGCTTTTTCCCACTTTACCGACTTATTAGAAAGAGACACTGGCAGTTCTTACAGCCTTTCTTTCAATTATCATTTTTGCTTGAGGCAAAGCTTGTAACCCGGGCTCTGTTCTCCTGTGGGACAGATGTAAAACTGGGGACTATAGTGCAAGTTATTTTTAGGTACTGTATAATACATCTGCATAAACAGGGCAGAAAATCTGCAAATGAAAAATGCCTTTAGATTATTTCCACAGCAGCCGATTGAGAGGCGATCTAAGTATTGAGGCAAGAATTTTCGTGATAGTTAAACTGTATTTGTTACTTCAGTTTTGTTCATGTCTGAGTCTGCTGAAATGTTTCAAAGAGAGATCTGGTGCTGCCTGTTGTGGCTGCTGGGTCACCCCAGTTAACTTGTTCAATAGGTAAAGGATGTACCTGGGATCTAGTTTGATAAAATTTTTCTGTTTTAGAGGAAAAAAAAGTCTATTTTCCATGCTGCTTTGTACCAGCTATTGAGGAAGGAAATCAATTGTGGGGAAAGAACTGTGACTTTTGAAGGCCTACCCACTGATCCATCTTTGATTCTGCTCTTCTGTTGCTATGCACAAATACAGGAAAATAGATTCCTTATAGGACACTCTCAGAGAAGGAGAAAGGGAAAGAAAATTTTTGCTGCTCTGTCCTGGTAGAATGCAAAACTGGTAAAGGAGAACAAGGGTGAGTGGGGACTTAAAACTGGTAGCATTTCACAGCATGTGTGTTCAGCTGTGAGACACCTGCCTCTGTAGGAATGTCTGTAGAATGTGACATTTTTGTCTGGTTTAGTATAAGGTAAGAGAATATATGCTTTAGTTTGCAGGGAAAGAGCATTTTTTCTCTTGTCACCTTTACTATTTATCTCTAGGATGAATTATTGAGATAGTTAGGAGTGTTTTAAATGGTGTAATTAGTGGGGAAAAGAGTATTGTTGTTGAAACAAGAAATAAGCTTTTGCAAATACATGGCAGACTTTGCCTACAAGTTCAGAAATATGCAATATTTTGGGTGTGAGGTAACCATGTGCTTGTAGCACACAGTTTTCTCACTGCAGTACAGTGGAGGAAAAACATTGTCCTCTAAAACCAGTTCTCCTCCTGATCCACCTCTAAGATTAAACATTTTCATGTTAAGTGGCCATGTATTGTGATTGGATAACTTTTCTGGTAGTGCTCAGCATGTGCAACCTCTTCTTATCAGGGAGTTCAAATAATCATTTTCAAAATAAGGCACTGAGAAGAGAGGGACAGAATGCCTCAGCAGAAGCCTCCACTGTCTGACTCCAATTCAGAAGAACATGATTAAAGTAAGTGTAGGAGACCTGGGGCTTCTTGGCTATGAGGAAACTGTGAACAAACCATGTTGCCAGAAGTAAAATAAACAAAGGAAATCCCCTGAATAGAGAACAATGCTCTTAACAGATAGGGCAGACTTGCTGGAAATTTCGAGGCAAGCTGGCTAGGGCTGCTTTACTCTATTTGTAATAAAGACAGTGCAAAAGGGAATCCAGAAGGGCATAAGGAAGTATCAGACCTTGGTGTCATAAAGAAAATATATTTGCTGAACAGTAGGGATCAAACACCAGAGGAAGAATTTGAAGACATTTTCAGAGAAATACTCTATAATTTGTGCACTAGCAACTCTCATTCTCAAGCAAAGCTGGAAATCTTCATTATTCTTTTAAATTTTATTGTATTTTCAGTACTATGCTCCATAACTGGGGGTATTTTTTTTAAGAAAGTGACACCTTTTTAGCAAGCATTTTGCCAATCTCAGTAGATTTACAGAAAATAAAGATTGGAAATCATTGTGCTAATTATTGCCATTTTTGTAAGTTCTGAAATACAACAACTTGCAAGAACTTTTAATATGGAATCAAACCATTTTGTGTGTCTGACGGGGCCTATTTTTTTAAAGCCTGGTTTTCCTTAGTTTTCACTGAAACAATAACATAAAAACATACTGTGAAGATTGTCTGAGAGGAATTCTTCATATTCTTTGAGTTGTTTCAAGTGTCCTTTTATCTCTTTTTCTTCCATTTTAATGCCTCTTATAGACAATAATAGTATTTTCAAAACTACTTGCCAGTACAGCAAAATTTAAGCAAGCACTGTAGACTTCAATAATGAAGTAGAAATCCAATTCCAGACTATGAGGATCTGCATAAGAAAACTCATTGGAATAGTTCTGTTTATCTTGTCAGAGCACAGAAACAAACTGGGTTAGAAAACTGAGTCCTTTGTATATTCAGTGTTCATGTCTAACAGCTTCCTCACCCTGTAGGGTGAGATTTGTCTTACAGAATTATTCTGGAAGTATTTTCAAGCAGTGACTAAATTCTAGAAGTCCATAATTAAAAAGACACTTTTAAAATCACATTATTATTTACTTGTCCAGCTCTGGAAATAGCAAGATCCATGATAATGAATTATGCAAAGTGAATATCCAAGTTTCCTTTTAGTTTCAGTTGTCTTTTTAACATTCAGGCTTAGGGAACTAATATCTGTAATCTTCCATTACGTCTGTCCTGGGATCATGAACTTGTAATCTGAGCTGGCCTCACTGAGATGAGTCCTTTTTCCAGGTCTCTGGAATTATGTCCATAGTGTTCACATTATTGGATCTGCAACCTTTGTTAGAACTACTAATTGAAAGCAAAGGTAACCACTTGTTAGCGTCTTGGAAGGAAAGCCCTTTTTAACATACTTGTCTGCTTGGAAGTAGCAGAAAAAGATTTCCCTAAATTATGCAAAAGGAAGAAAACCCTGCAATTCCAGAGGGGGAACAGATTTGTCATTGGTAGAGGCAGCATTAGGCATTGGCTATGTGTGTGGTCATCTGGAATATCACATGACAGAAGTATATCAGCATTAGGAGGCATGTGTTTACTCAGTAATGGCCCTGATGAATCACTGGTTTTTGCTTTTAGAGGTACTCACTTTTATTTCGCTACGCAGTGTAATAGAAATTTGAAAAATCTGTCTAAAAGTGGAAATGGAATAGAGAGGGAACTGGATAGATGGCTGAGCGAAGTCTGAGGCAAGGCATTATTGATTAGGATTATAAATAACTCCTTAAACTCACTCCACACATGGATGACTTCTGAATCGAAAGAGTAAAGCCCTCACAGGTCTTGAATCCATTGCATTTCTCTGGGATATAGGTCTTTTATTGGGCAGCATAGCTAGGTCTTGCTCAACCAACTGCCAGCTTCTTTCCCCATGGATTTCTCTGCCAAAATGAAGCCCCTCTGTTGTGGAGTCCTGCTGCTCCCAGGAACTGCTTCTTCAAGCTGTGTATCCCTTAAGGACTCAAAGGTCTGTTCTCTCAGGACCAGTAGAGCCAGTGCCCCAGGCATTGCTGGAAACTGATTACAATTTGCTCTAAACAAACTCCTTCAGGGCTGGATCAAAACAATAAAACATTTATGAACAAGGCAGTTAGTTATGAGAGGTAGTGCTTTTTGGTCACAGAAAACAGATAAGCTTGGAGGCACAATAACCTATCTGCATATTTGCCTTCTTCTGGCACCCCCTCTTTTCCACGTGGAGACCTAGGTAGGTGAGGGATACCTGAGGTCAGCCCACAAAGCCTATTTTGTTTCTCACAGTCTCATGCTTCCCAGCTGTCGACAGCCCTTCTTTCTTTCTCTTTCCATAAACACATGCACACAAGGCCCATGTCTCATTAAACCTTTTGAACGAGGTGAAACCAGACTCAGTGAGCCTTGCCAGAGGGTGAAACTTCAAAAAGGTTGTTATTTGCTTCGTTTCATTATTAGAGACTGAAATTAAGTACCCACCAGTGCCTTCAGTTCCTACGGGAAGCTTTATCATGTACCAGGAATAAAAGCAAGAACAAACTTTAATCGATAATTAGAACAATACTGTGGTCTTGGATTATTCTCATGACTGTTTAGTGCATTGGTGCAGCTTTATCATACAAGGTGGGAATAACTGAGACAAAATAATAAGCTCTCAGAAAGGAATGCAAAATAACCCTGGAATTACACAATGTGGTTTCAATAGGAGGCGAAGAATGGGTTTTAACTACAGAGTTGCAGGCTTGAAGATGAAAGCTGGACCTGAGAGACACTACATCAGCATGGTCTTGGCTGCCTCACATTTTTATGAGCCTTTTCTAGAAATCACAATGCTGTTTTGCTGGGGGGTGTCCAAAGCCAGCATCATAGCCACCAAAGCAAGAGTGCCACCAGATAGACCTGGCAATGCTGTTTGCGTTTTGTTAGTCCTAAGCATTTTTGATGAGTTCTCCCACTCTCCTATTTTGTTCTGGTTGGTTACTACCTGGTGAGGCAGAGACAGCTGTATTTTCATGGCACTTAACTTCTGTACTTTATGCCAACCATGACAGGGGGGAAGCCTACAAAAATGGAAACAGCTATTGCTAACAGCAGCAACAGCAGCAAAGTTACATGCTCAGATGTGTTACTGTTAGTTAAATTTCTGCTTTATTCCCTTGCATTGACTTCATAAACTCTTGAGGTGTTTAGTAGTTACTGTGACACAATAGCAGCAGCACAGCAGACATCAGCTATAGCCTGTACAGCACAAATCCTGACTGTCCCTCCTGTGTCAAAGAGAGGTGCATTACAGGCACCTGGAGAAAAACTGACTGTAGATAACAATTATGAAGTGCTATGAAGCAAATCCAAAAACTATGGTATTGCACAGATTGATTAGCATTCCCAAATCAGACCTGGAGTCAGCAAAAAACAAGTATGTCTTGTTATTGTGCAGGTGTGTGCAGGTTCATGAGCATAAGTTTTGCTGTTGAAATGGGTCTTACTTTATATCCAGACCATGGTCCTGTAACTGAATATCTGTTAATAACTTCAAATAATGATTTCTCTTGTGTGAGCTTCTAGGTAGAAATGGTAGCTGAAGCACAAAGATCCTGGCTTCTCATACTTCAGCTGGTCCTCTGGGACACCTGCACAAAAATGAGCTTTTGCAGCAAACCTCGAGATAAGAAAGACATCCTGGGTCCACTTTGTAACATCTGCAAGGTCAAGAAATGAGGTGGCTGGAATGTAAACCCAATGTTTTTTAAGAAAGAATGAGTAGTTTCAAAGATGAGTTAGCAAGGAACTGAAAAGCCTTTCAGAAAGGTTTTTTTTCTTTGAGTTTTCTGCAGGAACCAAGCTAGAATTTGAGAAATGAGGTCTGTGTGAGAAGAGGAGTGCAACCAGACACACTTAGCCTGTTGTCTGCCCTGCAATACAAATGGGAGAACATCTGGATGTGTTAATAGGCACTGGGAACCCAGAATGTGTTTTTCTTCTTAGTAAATAAGAGATTATGTTTAGATTTGCAAGACAAGATGGAAAATTATTATGTGGGATGGGTGAGGAAAGAAACATACTGAGACTGAGTGCACGATAGGTTGACTGTTGGATGATTTAAGAAGAACATTTACACAAATCCACCCCTGTGGTGTAGAGCAGAACCTAAAAGAAGTTTTTATTGACAGTATTTCCCACAACATTCTCCTGGGGAAGCTGCCTGCTCATGACCTGGTTGGGTATGCTCTTTTCTGCACAAAAAATGGATGGCTGGGCCTTGAGAGTGGTGGTGAATTGAGCTTCTTCCAGAGGGTCATCAGTTGGAAGTGCTCCCCGGACTCAGTACAAAGGCCAGCCCTGTTTATTGTCTTTATCAGTAACATGAATCAGGGGATTGAGTGCACCCTCCATCTCCTTATAGATGACACCCAGCTGGGTGTGAGGGCTGATCTGCTGCAGGGCAGGAAGGCTCTGCAGAGGGCTCTGCTCAGGCTGGGCCATGGGCCAAGGCCAAGGGGGTGAGGTTCAACAAGGCCCAGGGCTGGTCCTGCCCTGGGGTCACAACAGCCCCGGGCAGTGCCACAGGCTGGGGCAGAGTGGCAGGAAAGCTGCCCAGGGGAAAAGGCCCTGGGGGTGCTGTGACAGCAGCTGAACATGAGCCAGGCTGTGCCCAGGTGGCCAAGAAGGCCAATGGCATCCTGGCCTGGATCAGCCATGGTGTGGCCAGCAGGGCACTGTTCCGTTCTGGGCCCCTCAGTACAGGTAAAATATTGAGGTGCTGGAGTGTGTCCAGAGAAGGGCAGTGGAGATGGAGAAGGGTCTGGAGCACAAGTCCTTTGAAAAGCAGCTGAAGGACATTGGGGTGTTTAGCCCAAAGAAAAGGAGGCTCGAGAGGGCCCTTATTGCTCTCTGCAACTGCCTGAAAGGAGATTGTAGCCGCATGGGGGTTGGCCTTTTCTCCCGAGTAATAAGTGACAACACAAGAGGAAATAGCCTAAAGTTGCACCAGGGGAGGGTTAGTTTTGATATTAGAAAAGTTTGCTCACGAAAAGGGTTGTTAAACATTGGAACAGGCTGCCCAGGATAGAGGTTGAGTCAGAACCCTTGGAGGGATGTAAAGAACTAGTAGATGTGCCTCTTACTGATGTGATTTGGGGGGGAGCTTGGCAGTGCTGGATTGGATTGGATTGCATTGGTGGTTGGATTAAATGATCCTAAGGATGTTTTCCACCTAAATGATTCTATGTTTCTGTGAACCTGCTGTCTCATGAAAGGAAAGGCTAGAGTTTTGTAATACACAAGTGTTTTAAGATTGCTGAAAGAACTACTGGCAAAGGTATCAGTAAAAACAGGTTTAATATAAGAGCAACATCACAACAAAATTAATTGGCAAGATTCACTCTACTACTAGATGGTTAAGGAACACTGAAGAAAAGCAAAAAAAAACCAAAACAGAGTCAATCAAACCAAACCAAAATAAACCCAAAATGAAACACAGAATTATCTATGTGGAAATGTAGGGGCATGGGGTGGGATCATGCTGTTTCTATGGCTGAAAAAGAGTGGGTTTTGTCATAACAGTGTTTCATCCTGGCTGCACTTTGGGTCAGCAACGTCTTTGAAAGCTTGAGAACAAAAATATTATCCCGCTTGGGTTGTTACTCACACAAAAAAGTGTCCAAGGATGTTTATTGAAAAAAAAGCAGGAACTCGTTAGATAGCACAAGTTCCTGGGATCAGGCAGTGTTTCTCATAAACTCCAGGGGAGCTTAGCCCAAAGCTGAGTCCTGACCAGCATTTTTCAGACCACAGTGCAGCCTGGAGAATGGGGATGCACCACCACAAGTTTGCTTTGGGCAACAGTTGTTTTTTAAAGACCATTGATGATGCTGCCTCTCCTAACCCCCTGCGGGCATTCTGTCCTTATTCCCCCAGGTGGCACTTGTCCCTGGGATATATCAGTAATACAGGTTTGAACACCCCTCTTCCTGACTGATCGGAATGATGAAGACAAGCAATACTCCACTCACTATCTTGGTATCTGTCTCTCTGAGCGGAGAGTCTTGTCAAAGGCTTTTCCCCACCTCCTCTGTTGAAATTAAAAGGAGGTTTTTTTTAAAAAAACAGTGCCATATCTGAGAAAGTTACTAGCTAAAGCAATAAATATGCATATGAGCATAATAAACAGCAGATCATGATCTGCAATCATCTGATTGTGCAGATGTTTGGTGAACCTGATCATATGCTTTTCTTTCTGTTTTCTTCTTTCCCCAGCCATTTACTTTTTCCTAATATGATGTGGTTTTCCTTTTTTCCTTTGCTTGCATGGTTAAGTAATTTGGCACTTTAAATGAGGCTGCTAATCTGAGGTTCATGGCATGATCCCCAGTAACTGAGTTCCAACAGAGCATCCACTCATGCTTTCTGTGGTATTGCAGTCTTCCCACACCTCTGGACTCTTGGTCAGGTGTATAGCTTCTCTGCATACCTCTATTATGTGAAAAAATAACCTGAATTATAACCAAGTGTATTCTGCATGTTTACAGTTCTTCCCACAAAAGTCACCGTTAAGTTCATTCTCACAAATAAACATACAAATGATCACTAATTCTTTGCCCTTTTGCAAACATAGTCTTTGAAACTTATTATTGAAACAGTAATAATTTAAGACATTTCTGAGACTCGCTGTGTAGAATCCTACAATCACTAGAACTTCTGCATCAGTGAGTAAGTGCCTTTTGCAATCTCCATTAAATTAGATTGTTCATATTGTTACAGTGCATTAAGTGTATATGTTCTGCCAAGAAACAATTGGTGTGATGTTATCCATAGAGCGGCAGCACAAAGGGCTCCACGGTCTGTGATTGGGACTCCTGTGAACCTCTCCAAAGCAGTATCCACAGTAAATCACAGGCTACAGCCTAGCTTCAGTGAAGGCTGAGCTGACACTTCAAAATGGTTCATTGGCACAGAAGTGTGCGTTAGTGTCTGGATATGCAGGAGAAAATAGTTGATGAGTGGCCTTTCTATAATAGAATTTCATCTGGGGAGTCTGTGAAGATGACAATTGAAACATATTCCTGGTATTAAAGTGTATCGAGAAGAAAGGCTTTTGTCATGTTGGCAAGGTAAAGAGGGAATAGACAGGCTGAATTAAATGAGAATATGATGCTAAATAATGTTAAGATGGTGGTCTGTTAATAAAAAGCAGATGGGAAGACTTCAGCTTGATACTCTAGTGTGAATTTACTTTCCTTCTCAGTTACTGTCATTACCTCATGTTATATTTTCTTAAAATACTTCATTATGATGGCAGGTGAGGATATATAGAAGGGAAAAAAATAGCACGTTTTAAGGGCTGTTTTCTCTTGAGAAAATATTAAGAGTCTTCCTTAGAAAGCTTACCAACTGTGAGCTGAATTACCTGAGCATAAATCTTCAGTAACACTTTTGAAACCAGTGTAATTATAATGGATTTATAGGAGTATTATCTGCCTTTTACAGATTATTTACCTGATAAATGCTAATGACTCCTTGGAGGTTAAAGTGAAGGGAATTTGGGACTCTACCCAAGGAACACAAAATAAGACTCTAGTGTATAAATATGTCTTAACTTTGGAATTGTTGCCAGAAGATAAATTCTTCCCAAGAAAATAGTAGCGAAAATCTCTTCTGAATTTTATGTGGTAAGAGTATAAATGAAGGAAAGCTCTACAGTGTTCTCAGGTTCCACCAAAAGCAATTTCAGCCCACACTGAACACAAAAAAATATTGCATCTCATTTTAATATTTTCTCATTTCTTCATGACAGTCATGTGGTGGATTTGAGGAACAAGAGTGAACACACTGCTTGCTTACCACCGTGCCTCAATGCAGCATGGCATTCCTCTCACACAGCTCAGGTCTGAAGCAGGCTTCAGCCTCCTGCTCACGTCTGATGTGCAAGAGTTGTTAAGTTTCAATTTATCATCGTTTCCTGCAAATGGCCAGAAAGCCATTTTCCTAAACTATTAATATGAGACCTGGGAGACCTGTAAGGTTGTAACAAAGTTTGCTCCATTTTGCCATCAGTTTTGTGTGTTAGTTTATGTGTTAATGAGTGGCAGCAATGCCCAATTGCAAATTGCCCAATTTGACTTTTGGTCAAAAATCTTTATCTATGAGTGAACTAAATGTGGAACAACAGGAAGGATAAGGACAGTACATTCCTTTCTTGAAAATTCAGAAGTTACTCTGGCCAGATCAGCTACAAAAGACAAATTCTATGGTTATCAATGAGTGTAAATGAACACATATTGTGCAGATTTTAATTGATTGCCTCTAAAATTACTTTGGGGAAAAAAGTCTTTATTAAAGAAGAGATAGCCTGACAAATACAGAGGAAATAATAAAACTCCAGAGAAAGGAAATGCAATAAATGGAGTCTGTTTTATCTTTCGTAGGCTCAAACCATCAACTCACAAAAATTAAAAATCCCCTAAGCTTAACTTTCAGTACGAAATCAATCTGGTCTAAGCATTTTGCAGTTCACAATAACAAAACAAATAGGTAGCTTTGTATCTTAAACACTTCCTTTCCTTCACACTCGCAAAAATAAAACAAGGCAGGGAGAGCATCCAGCCTTTCTGAAGACATATTCACCCACTGTTTATTCAAGAGGCAGCTTTTTCAAGAACTCCCTCTGCGTATGATGGCATCCTTATCAGGAGAGGTGACCTGGTGATAACCTCTGCCAGGACACCCACTGGATGAGAGAAGGGTGTGCTCAGCCATCTGCCAGACCAGCTCTCCCCACACAACTGCTGAAGTTGCTCCGTGCCTCCCACTCACAAAAGAGCATATGGGATCAAGCTTCACATGAACCCTGCAGTGCTCCCATTGATGTTCAGAGGGAATTTTTATCTGATTTCTGTAAATCTGGAAAACTGAAATACCGGGTTTGTACTTCAAGGGGAAAAAAAGAGAAGGAAAAGAGAGAAAAGAGAACCAAGATCCTTTGCCATGCCCAAAAGGTTAAAGAGGTGGTGTGTGTGCTCCTTACATTTTCCATTGGACCTAATATTTTCTAATTTTTTTCTCTGGTGAAGATTACCAAACCATTTTAACTGTGAAAACAAATGCCTGAGTAATGACAGGCGTAACAATGGTAAAAAACATTATGTTTGCTAACTGACATCTTCAGAAAGTATCCCTTGAGGACTGTCTTCACTGGGCATGGTTCCTGATGTAGAAAATGTCAGCAAGTTTTTAAATGGTTTTTCCATCTCAGCAAATACTCCTGTCTAGATGCAGCTAAAGCTGTCATAATATATTCTTCTGGTTTTCTGTAGGATGCTTGTATTTGTTGTTCAGCGATGTCACCAGTACTGTGCATGTGTCTCTAACAGCAGAGAAATTTCCTACATGGCAAGCATTGAGGGATCACTAATAAAGAGGGAGTTTGGGGCTCTGTCCATCACTGCCCTGAGTGCGAACCACAAGCCCTGTGCAGCAAGAGCCTCTTTGCAACAGAATGGGCTCCAGCTTGCCTTTGCAAGATACCTGTTCCCCCCAGATCCTACACTGGCACTAAGTGGGGATTACTGCTCCAGTTTTTTATTTTACAGACATTGCTGTGTTCTTATGACAATTTTCCATTAGCCTTGAAAGTCTGAAAGTACCAGAGATTAGTGATGATGAACCTCTGCCTGTATGTCAGTGCAAATTGCTTTCAGTGATATCTACTGCCCTGTTATCAGACATTGTTGGTATGTCATGTTTAGTTAAAATAAATACGACGTATATGGCTCTCTGACTGACTGTAACTTCTAGGAAGTTGGGGAAGTAACTGTAATAGAAACAACTACAACAACAATACTAGTGTGCTTTATTTATTATTAAGGTAATAAAAATCACAAAAATTTCTACACATACTTCTTTTTCTTTTATCATCTTCCTGGGTTCTTTTGGAGGGAGTTGTCCTTCATTGCTGGCAAAAACAAAGCTTTTAGATACTGTTGACTTGTTTTAATATAACTGTTGATTTCTCAACAGTCTCTGGTCTTTCTGTTAGGATGGCTTTCAAATAGTTCTTTTAAATACAGTCAGGATTTTCCATTCAGGTTCTTTTCAAAATCCATATGTACTATTCAGGCCTCACTGCCAGGGTACAATAAGGGGCTACAATATGGCACTAACAGCTTTGTGCCAAAGCCTGCATTAGCTTTCCCATTGTCTCAAACTTGTTAATGGTGCAGGCAGTCACGGTCTATATTTTGCCCGCAGTGGAGAGTGCTGTTTGGGGATTTTTTTAGGAGGTTTCATACATCCGTGATCAATGTCTGGAAATTCTGTAGAATAATCATGAATTGCCTGCAACCACCAAATCTCACCCAGGCTTACAGAAATTGTAAAACGTTCATTTGTAACTGAAAATAACCCAATCTCTGTACTCTCCAGGAGATATTTATCAGGCCTATCTTGGCAATAGCAGTACATGGTTTATGGTCAGTTTCAGCTAACGGTGGTGTCCCATAAATAAAAGAATTTTTTTTACAGCCATGGCTTAAGGCCAAAGTCTCCTTCATTCTTTCAGCATATTTACGTTCAGTTTTTGTTAGTGGCCATGATGCATTAGCCACTTGTCTCCAGCTTCAACTGTGTTATTGAAGGAGTATTGTGCCAATATTCTCCTGAAATGCACCCATGAACAAGTTACTTTTGTGCTTGTTGTCATAGTATTTCAGGACTAGGGCCTATTTAATTAAATCCTTCAGTTTCTCAAGCACTCTCTTAAGAATTTTATCTGCTGCTTTTTGACTGTTTTCAAGCAGTCATGCTCTCTGACTGCTGGTTCAGACAACTACCTATGCCACAAACTTCCCTATATACAGCACAGCTCCAAGGAATAGTCGCATCCCTTTATTTCTCTGTTCAGCAGTTACTCAGTGATACTCCATAGCATTGCGGTGTTCCCTCCCGTCCGTCTTTGCACGACACATTCTTATTATTTGCATTTGTTTTGCTCTACCCTCACAGCACCAAACCTTTCCAAAACTACCCAGTGCCCGAGATCATGGTCTTCTGTTGTGCTCATCTTGTGGGACTGCTCCCGATTAACGGCTCATGTGGAGCCTGACACAGTGATACTTCACTCAAAATGAGATTTCAATACCCTGACACTGTCCTATGCATAAAAAAAGTCTGTTTATACGGATTTTCTGTGAAGGTTTCAAGGATACATGCACTAGAGATATTTAGCTGCATAACCTCGCTGTGTAGCTGCCCTCTCCTTCATAAACGTATCCTAGGACTTTAATAATGTGCCTAGTGGAGATTAATTTTTTGAGAGTAGGACCTTAATGAAATTCAAATGCATGTGCATGAACTTACATGCACACCTGATGTCTTCTAACTCTATTTTTCTTTTTTGAGCATCTTAAAATCTGGACCAAACTACACTCCCAATATAGTGAGATGCAAACAAAATTTGAAAAGCTACTTACTTTTACCTGAAAAACTTTTTCATAGTGGAAAATTCTTATTCTATCAGACCAGAACATTCTAGGTCAGGGAGGTTTTTTGATTTTTTTTTTTAGCTAATGGCAAAGGAGCCTCACTCTGTATAAATAGTAAGCCTTTTATGTGAAGTCCTAGACACTTTGATCAAAGTTTTAACCTCGGTAGCTAAACTACACACTGTAATTACTGGTATAATACCATCTAAAAAAGCTTCAGTTCAGTGCCATGAATGCAGGCAGGCAGTCCAAGACACCTCAAAGTTTAGTCTTTCAGGATTCAGACTCCTTTTCTGGGTCTTAAGTCAGGAAAAGTTCTCACTGATTTCACAGCATGCTTTCCAGCATGAAATCATCTCGATTTGGTTTATTCTGTGTGGTAATTGTTCTTTCTCAAACATGCCTAAAGACAGAAGATATAAAAAGCCAAACAACACAGTTCTTTAAATATCCTGGAAAATGTAGTTTATGGATCAGAATTACGGAATTTTCCAGTGCGTTATGCAGTGTCATCCAGTTACTGGCCCAGGATTCAGTCTTGGCACTGGGGCAAAGAAGGCAGGGAAGTAACAGTAGTCTGTCTTGCCTTCTCAAGTGTGTCAAAATGTGCTACAGCAAGTGTGCTCTTGGCAAAGGTCTATAGCCATAACTTCCTTCTGCCCACCTGTCTCCTCACGTTCCTGGACAGCAAAAGACAAAATTGCCAAAGGAGGAATTGAGTGTGTTTGCTGGAATGTGAAAAGCTGCCACCCTCTCCCCTTCCCATCTATGCCATAGCAGTCCTCACCACTGCACATTTTTATCTCCATGGCAAGCCAACAGGATCTGTCCACACGCCCCTCAGTCCTCTCACCCATGAGCCAAAATGGATTACTCTACTTTCCAGTGAAGTGTCCATATTCACATGGCCAACAGGATGCCAGGAGAATTTTGACTGATATTTCCACTAGGCTGAACAAGTGTCCTGATGTTGGCATCTAATCCCCAGCATCAGAAAGACTGAGGCTCCAGTTAGGAGGTTTGAGGGAGCTGATTGTGAAACACTGAACAACTGGAAGTCATTAATTTCCCTTTGAACAAATAAACCCAAGCTTTGTTGTGTCTGTGTGCCTTCAACTTCCCACTCTAAACAGTGTTCATATTCTTAAGACTTGTTGCAGAAAATAGTTTATTCCAAGTAAATACAGGAAATTCCTTTTTGGTACTCCAATATGTCTTGGAAAAACCCACTGCTGCTGTGGGTTGAGGCCTGTGTGCTCAGATCAGTGATCTAATAACCTGCCCTGATTAAAGAATAACGAAATACACTTGTTTTTTTTCTGAAACCAGATGAGTGAAGCAACAGGAGGGTTGTACTGAAAACCCAAATAACTCTCTGCTCAAAACAAAGTAACCTGCAACACATATGTGGGTGTGTGGCTTTGCTAGGTATTTTGGTGAAAGGCAGGATTAGACAGTCAGCTTATCATTGTGAGAGTATCAGAAGAAACAGCCAGAATGGGCCTGAACTGCTTCTAAATGGTCTTTTTTCATGTTGTTGGACCAAAGTCAAATTAAAAAAGACTTTTCCATGTACTGGAGACCCAGGTTGCTGGGTCAGACACCAGAAGGGTTGAGAGGGGGTGAAGCTGGTCCCTGATGCTGACTCCAATAATCTCCAGCTGCTCTGACTCCTGACAATGACTGTAAAACTGTGTGGTGAAGGAAGGAAAACAGAGTCAAGACAAGTGGTGTTCTGCTGTACAAAGGAGTTTAATGGCATTGAAAAGCATTTCTTTGGGGTCAATGTTTGATAGTTTATGTCCACCCTACCACATTTTAGCTGGCTGTTCTCAGCTTTTCCAGCCCAAATCTTGTTTTGAACTATTAGAAATTGGAAGCAGTAGCTTGGAAGTTAATGAAGCTACAAACATATCCCAACAGAAAAAAAAATCAGGCTCTTTCAAGAAATATACTTTATGCTAGGCACTTTACCATGAACTCAGATGGTGAATTACTTGCATGTTGATCTGTTCAAAAGTTGAAAGATCTTTTTGTAAACCACCTCTATTATATATGAGAGCTTTATTATGTACCAATGTGTATTTAATTTTTGTCTTTGGAATGGTTCACATTAGTGTTCCTCAGCGCACATCCAATTTAGATTTAATAAGATAGCACTTGTCCATTAATAAAATAACAATAATTAAAAACATATTTCTGGCCATTCAAATTTTATTCAATCAGTATATTTTCTTTACCTCTTAAAATCTGTTTTCAATGATTGATTGGAATTACTTTTATGCTGGAAAAAGTTTTTAATAAATGAAAATTAGCAATACTTTTGTAAACTTTAATTTTTTAAGAGAAAAGGGACTAAACAAACTCTGTGAAGTTTAAGCATAAGCAACAAGGTACAAACAGATAAAAATTCAAATGCTAAATACGAAAAATAATTTATTGGCAGACTTACAGATGGACCTTTTAAATACCTCTCTTTTCATCTATTTCAGTGTGTGAGATTAATAATTTTTCTTTTAAATAACCCAGTTAAAGCTCTAACAGGAAGAGATTTCTACTGATTTCAAAGGCCCTTTTATTCCCAGCCCATAGAAATGAGAGATGGAAACTCTTGGTTCTAGGCTTGGAGCCCTGTTCTGCCTCTGTGTCAGGGACCCACAAATCTCAGTGTGAAATATTCCCCTCTTTGGCCATTCATCTCATATCCCTGCTGGAGTTTGGAAATGACTTGTGGGTCACCCTCTCAATCTGCTACCTTTCTTCACGAGCTGTAAACCCCAGCACAGGTGTCAGGCCGGGCCAAAAATGGAGCAGGAGAGTTAGGAGGCAGAGGTGTCAATGTGAGGTACCTCCTCTTTCTTCTGCCTGAGGAGGACAACTGGTGGCACAAACTTTGTAAGTTACCCAGCAGAAATGTCCAAGGCTGCCCTGAAGAACTTTTATTTTTATGGCAATTTATACAGAGGCACATTAGAATCTCAGCTGGGGATGAAGGGTGTGGTTAAGATACCTAATTTTCTGAGGTAATTCCATTTTCATCCAGCTATGAAACTGTCCTGAATAGTACAAGATCTAGTCCAGTTTATCAGGGACCAGGCAGCCAAAAATCATGGAAAGAAATAGTGGATGGTCACTTCCCTCCCTGCACTGTAATGTCTTTTCTCTGCTCCCAGTAGAGTGTACCCAGAAACTGATGATCAAGACATTGTCTTGCAGATATTTTGAAACTAATAAGAAATGATGACTATGTCAAGCAAAATACTTGTAAGGAGGTTTTGTTAGGGGGGGATCAAAGGACAGATAAAAGAGGCTTTTATTTATAAACCACTTCTATTCTTTAACCCACTGGGAGCTGTCATAATATAAAAGACAACCCTTTCTTTGACCTTTCTGTGAAGCTTTATAAAAAAATAAGCATGAGACAAGTTTATGAAAGCATTACTTGAATTCTCGAAATAAAACAGTCATTGTACTCATTACCCGTAAAGCTACAAGCACGATTAGCATCATGTGCTAAATGCAAAAATAACTTGCCAATTAGTTTATCTTAAAACTATTAAGAGGTTCACTATATTGTAATCCACCCACAGAAAGAGTATAAAATATGTAAAAAATTTTATCTCTTTTACCCAACCTCCGTTTTAATGCAAGGTAATTTCTTTTTTGGTGTCAAGTTTCCAAGTTTATTCTGACTGTCCAAAAATACCCATATTTGTACTTTTACTGTACATCTCACTTTATAAGACATCTTTTTTTTATTGCTACTCTAAAACGCATGCTTTGCATTTCCGCTAATACCTACAGTAACATCACCAGTATAATTAAAATATAATTCAAAAAATATTTGCAGTCCATTAACATTTCTTTGATTATGCACACTGTCTAAATCCTACTCTCAACTGAAAGCACCTTTCTTCTAGTGTACGTCTGATATGCAGATTTAAATTAATCTCTTTCTAGGCACCAGTAGCTACATTCATAAAGACTGACACTTTAATTGTCTGTGTCCAAAATTTTGATCCTTCAGCCTCCTGCTCAGCTGCTGCCTAACTTGAAAGGAAGCCAGATTTCCTCTGCTCTTTTATACCCTCCAGTGAAACCTCCAGGGCACCTCATGTTTGCCACACACTGAGTATATGCGCAATCAACCAGTCCTGCCCAGGAGCCCACAACATCTCCTGCTCTTGTGCTGGCTGCCAGGTTTCCTCCCTGCCCTGGTCAGTGTCCCCAGAACTTGCCTACTGGACTGTCTCTTGTACAAAATAACCAGGCCACTCTGCTCACGCAGAACAGAAAATGCAGCTGAGAGTAGGAGGGAAAAACCAGGGTCCGTATTCCTACCTTGCGTAGGCAGGGTAGGATTTCAGCTGAGTTTCCCAGAGCAGCCAGGAAAGCAGCAGCGGGAATGGGACTCTAGCCAAGGCTTTCCTCATGTGTGTTTGGTGAAAAGCAGCAGTCTGGGTCAAGCTGCAGTCACAGCTCCCATCTCTGAATTCAAATGGAAGAGGACAGCACTGATTGCTTTAGAGGCCAGTGCCTCAATGGCCCCAGTTCTGCACCTTGCTATTTCCTGCTTACCACAGGAGCTCCCTCACCTACGGGTTGGGTGCATTTTCTTATGTGGGGATCAGGCCAAAATGAAGCTTGAGTAGTCTACAAATGATAAGCAGACTGGAAATAAGCACCAAAATGCAGAAGCCAGGCTGCATTATTATGTATAGTAATACATGTGTCTTTCTTGGTCTATTGTAATAATTTCTCTCCGTATTGTTACCTTGTCCTCCTCTGCCTGAAACCTCCGGTCAGGATTATGAGTTAGGCTGTATTCCGTTTAAAGTCAGAAGCCTGTACTAGAGAATTTCTGTCTCTGCTGCTGACTGATTGCAGTGAAGATGTTCAGGCCTGAAGGAACAACTGATAAGGCATTTATGCTTCAGTCTTGTAAACAACTTCTACTAAATAAAGTCTTGAGTTCAATTGGTTGTCTTGACTGTGTAAAATATGACAGGCAATTCTGATTGCATGCCTCTTGTAACTTGGAGAATCGAGATGAGCTTCTCCATTTTAGCATCTCTGGGAATCTCTGCCATTTTGGAGATGGACAGTGGAAATACTGAACTGCCTCATAAGTAGACAATTGTCTTACTATATTTCTTCCAGACTGCTGCTAAAACATATTCATACAAACTTTCCCTCCTGGGGTTTCTACCCCAATCTGGCAATCTGTCCATTCTAACGAAGTCTGTAGAAATTGGTACTTTGCCTGCTGGTCCGAGCTAGACAAAACCTCTGAGACTCATGTAGTGTGTCTCCAGGCTGTAAGTTAGGGTCAACACTATACTCAGCTCATCTCACTGAACTGAACTGAAATTGCATTTAGGGTATGTCTTGAGATGTGTTTGTCAGCAATGACAAACATGAATGAACAGTTTTTGGCTGACAGATCCATTTATTGAAGACCTGAGTTTGGGCGGGTCATGCATGGCTGACGTGACAGGAATGACTCCCTTGGTATTCCTGGGCTTAACTCTGACCAAAAGTGGTGTATGAAGCAAGAAAGGAAAAGAAAACAAAGGAAAAGAAAGGGAGAGGAGNATCTCCCTATATTCTTGGCTCCTAATTGTATAATAGAAAAGACCTTCAATAAAAAGTGCTCCTCACACTAAGCCAGAATACTGATAGTGACTGAAGCAATTAAAAGCAAAAGGATTAACATTAGGAACAGGCCAGGCGAGGCGAGGCGAGGAGAGGAGAGGAGAGGAGAGGAGAGGAGAGGAGAGGAGAGGAGAGGAAAGGGAGAGAGAAAGAGAGAGAGAGAAAGCAAGAAAATGAGAAAGCAAGAAAATAGAAAGCAAGAAAATGAGAAAGCAAGAAAATGGGAAAGCAAGAAAGCAAGAAAGGAAAAGCAAGCAAGAAAGAAAGAAAAAAAAAAGTAGTTATTGTAGGATTCTGAAATCACCTTTCTCTAAGACATATGTTTCTTCTTAAGCTTGAATTTTCCTTAATACCATCTCTTCAGATCTGAAGATGATTTGTGCTGATATCAACAGGAAATTCTGTTATCATGCCAGTGAATATATCGTGACTGAAATTTAAACTGACATCTGCTCAACTGCGAGTGATTTTGCATTAGGTGGCATATACTCAGAATTAAAGCCTTTCTGCTTCAAGATAAATTTCTACTGAAATCTATACCATTTACCTGCACAAGAAGTATATAGGACTGAGCCAGCATAACACATAGGTCTCAGATACACTTTTGTGTAACTGGAGCAGAGGATTATAGTCAATGCCAAATTAGATAAAAAATTATGTCAGTGTTCTGTGTTATTTTCATCTTTGATTTTGTAACAGTCCAAGTGAACTAGTTCTACCATCCCCCTAGCACTGTGAGTCTCACTCAGCCACCAGAGAAGAAAATGCCATATATCAGCATTCACGAGCATTGCTCTGGAAATTCAGGTTGCCCATGGGACTGTACCAGAATTAGTTCTTGCAAGTCTGATCAAATGTATTACTTTTCCATTACTTTATTTTGAATATATCTTTCATGCTTTCTTACACTAAACAGTTTTTCTCATTTTATACTGGAAAAAAGAAGCTGTAGACTTTTTACAGTGAATGCCTCAAGTATGAGTTAACCATTTGCAATGGTTTTTAAGGTCAAAATCTTCTGCTCACTCCCAATTCCAGTGAGAATGAATAGTACTATAAAAGGGCTGGTGACTCAAAATCTATGATTTTTGATTTCTCAGCTGTATCTGCTGGCTTCATGTAAACCATCACTGCTTCCCGTGGGCTTTGCCTGCCAATAACATATAGCAGTCACTGGACAGGTCTTGTGGTGCTTTGCAAGAGAAGAGGGAGTGGGTGGCTATCAAGTCAGTCAGGGGCAAACATAGGCCCCCTGGTTCCAGGGTCCTTCTGTGCTGTGGCTATCCCAAGTCTACTCTAAACCAGATGACACTTTTGGTAATAGTGTCCTTGCTGATTCTAATCAGAAGCAGACCTTTCTCAGTGGAATCCAGTGAAAGTGCAGAAAAAAGAAGCTCTAACTGAAATACAGAAAATTCCATTTCAGAGTAACAAAAGAATTCTTCCAACTGGACACGGCCATGAGTAACCTGTTGTGATTGAGTTTTGAGCAGGGGGATTGGATGAGTCAATCTACAGAGGTACTTCCAACTTCAGTGGTTCTTCAGTCCATAATCTGTCCCTTTACCCAACTGAACAAAGTCTCCTCATTAATGGCTGTGCATCTGAAGCATTTTGGTTTTATTCTGGATTCTCAGGAAACTGCACACCTGGAAGAGGGATGTTTCATGCAGCCACTAGGTCCACATCTGGTCTTGGGATAGCTAGAATCCAGCATTGACTCATGAGAAATTAGGAGTATCTTAATCTGTTGACTTTGCTTAGTTGTAAACAAACATGAATGGATGATTTGAGTCTAGTAGTACAGTCTGAGATGTATACAGAATTCAGTTTGTGGTTGATCTTGCAAACCTCACATGTCTGCTGGAAAGTGCACTGTCCTCTGAGCTGGGCTACCTCCAGGTTTCCTAGCATAAATAACAAGGTTTCTCAATAATTTCCAAACAAATTTTCTTCCCATTTAGATACAAGATTTACGTCCACCAGGCAGCTGGATGTTGCATTAATTTTTCGTGGTAGACCCAAATAGTTCTCTCCATCTCATAATGGAACCAAATAGAAACAGAATTAGAAAACAGGGTGCTGGCAACTCTATTTGATTTTCCTGTGTTGAAAGTCCGAGAGAGAGGGAGAACAAGGAGAAAGTGGCCTTTACTGTGTAGTCGAGGGTTTGTGCCTCACTGTGACCATATGCATCTCTCTTGCCATGCTGCTCCTGCTATAGACACTGGCAGATGGATTAGATAACTTCCGGGTAAATCCCCCGTTAAATCCAGAAAAGATGGTCCATCAAAGGCCCTGCGTTCATGTGATAATTTAACTGAGCTTGAACCAAGCACAAGTTTGAACTATTGTTTTTCAAACTGAACCTGAACTGAAAATTACTTCAGCACAAACCCCTGCCTGACCTGTGTACAGGTATCATTTCTAAAACTAAGAATCTTGGCTTGGAAACTTCAGGCTGCACCTGCACCATGCAGAGCAGAGTTGAGCAAAGAAGGTGAGGGCAAGCCAGGCTCAGCACTGGGGATAGAAAGAAGAAACCAGGTTTAGCCCAATGTCATGCAAATGCACTGCAGTACTTGAGGGAGCATCCTGGCCTGGCACTGAGTCAGACAAATGAGATGGTGTGCATGGAAATATCTGACAGGCTCTGCACTGAACCAGGTGAGCCTGCCCTAGAAGGGGTGTTTTAGTGCTAATCACCCTTGCTGTCAAAAATATTTATTTTTCATCATTTGCAGCCATGATGAATTTCCCACTCTGAAATCATGTTCTGTCTTCTTCTGCTTCCCTAAAGAATCATCTGCTATTAGCAGACTTTTCCCTTTTGATTTGCTTTCAGATAAAGCAGATAGATTACGTGTATCAAGTTTCCCACCACCAGGCATGTTTTATGGATCATTCATTCACTGAGTCATGTACTATTTGAACTATTCCCCATTTTTCAACATCAGCTTTAAGTGGGAACACCTGATTTGGACATACTACTGCATTTGTTCATGTCAAGTTACAACAATAACCGGGCTAGCTTGAGTGGCTTAGAGATAAAATATCTGCTTTCTCCCTATGTTCACCTTCAGTCTAATCAAAATAATGACTCCGGCTGAAAGGGTAACTGTTACTGCCATTTAATTCCCTTATTTTTATTTACTAAAGATCGTGCCCAACTTCTAGACACCTGTATAAATAAGACTTGAGAAAAAGATAAATGCTCTGGCTTCATTTGTTCTGGCTCAAAACCTCTCATTCTTTATTGAGAAGAAAATGTAAATGAGTGTTTTAGTTTGCTCTGCAAATCCAGAAATCTTAATTGGAGAGGCGAGGTCAGAGACACAGGATCTTCTGTGGCGACTTTCCCTTTTAGTGCTGCTTGAAGAACTCTCTTTTCAAGTGGAAAGAATTACTGCCCTCAGAGCTTGCTTTCATCCTTAACACCACAGCATTGCAAAGGAGAAAGTGAATGATCTGCTATGACCAGCGGAAGGGATTGAACTGTTGGGCATCAGAAAAACACCTGAATTTCCCATGTCAGTGGAGGAAGACCAATTAATGTAGTTATTTGAGTCACTGAGACTCGGAGGGAGGCCTACACTGATACGTTTGCCTTCAGTTTCCTTTTGCTATAGTGTCCCATGGCACTTGAACCTTGCAGAGACATTCCTTTACTGGGAACAGGTTGCCTCTGTTGCTTAGTGGTTCTTATTACTTGTTGATGAAAACAATTAATATAAAAAAACCTTCTTGTGTTGTTTGGTTTTGGGGTAGATTTTTTAAGGGGTTTTTTTTGTTTTGTTTTGTTTTGTTTTGTTTGTTTGTTCCCCTGGCAGTGTAGCAAGTCTGTTTCACCCAACCTTCACAGTTAGTGCATTAAAAAAAGCGTGTAGTAGAGGAATTCTGAATAGTGAGCTAGGGGTTGTGGCGGGGGGGTTTGTGTTTGTGTGTGTAGGGTACCTGTTACAAAATCCCCAGCCAGGAGCATTGTTGCATTCCTCCATTCATCAGACACATCTTGCAGAAGTCACCTGCAGAGTGGGGAAACGAGTTTTGTTTCTTTGCAGGGCTGTACACCTGACTCTCTTCATTGCATTATTTACATCTCTCCTCCTGTCCTCCCTAAAACATCTTCCCACCACCCCTTCGTAGCTATTATACTACCTCTGAGAGGTTAAAAGTAGAAAGATCTATAAAATCTCCTAGTCTATCACTCTGTCAGTCTAAATTGCTGCCTCCAGAATATCATCTCATGTTTTGTCTGTCTTGGGTCTCTCTTGCAACTGGAGGTTAGAGATGACCATGGGCTCCCAGAGAGCAACTATTCCCCCTTTCATCTACTTCAGAACACTAATCTGTTCTGAACAAAAAGAAGGAAGTGTATAAATACATGTGTGTGTGTGTACATATATATTTGCATTTTTCTGTATATTTATATATAATTACTTTTCCCTTTTTTCACATTTATTTGAAAAAAAAAAAAAAAAACCAAAAACAAAAACAGAAAGAAAAAAGAGCCAAAGGCAGACAGGTGGAGTAGTTCTTACAGATTTTATTAATAAAATGTATGTTTGACAAAAGTTCAGAAAAACATCTGCCATTTCATTTTCTGAAATGCCAAGTTTGCAATATGTATGGCATCCTGGTCTGCTTCCAGCCTGAATAATTGCATTCTTCCTACCTATGAATGTTCCTGTCATTTCAATTGGATGCAGTGTTTCTTCCACACTCCTTTGCCAAATTATTCTGTGCTACTGCTGTGTACCCTTAAATGGCTGCCATGTTTCAATTGAGAGATGGCTTCCTATCTGCTCAGAAGCAGAACATAAAGCTTTGGCAGCTCAGGGGAGGATTCAGCCTGCTGTAATGCCGGCAGGTATAATGGATGTCATTTTCAAACCTTTGCTTTGGGATGCTGAGGCTGAAAAATCTAGAAGGTGTGATGATATGATCAGGTATAATCATTCAGTCATCTGTGCTGGAAATTTAATTTTCAGAGATGTTTAGAAACAGTATCCATTCAGGCAGGCAGTAAGTACTGACACAAGCAATACCAGTCATGTTCAGCTGCATTGCCCCCAGAACAGGGCGGGATGGAGGCTCTCTGGCTTTGCAGATGGGCAGAAGCACCCATGGGCAGGCCCTGGGCTGTGGGCAGGGCTGTCTGCTGTAAGGTTTTCCATCGGCAGTGCGGTGAACCTGAGACACTGGTGGCAAGGGTTTTTCCAGGTTCATGCAGGGCAAAAGTTGAGAAAGCCCGTAAGCGGGCATTGCTGTGGCTGTTGAAAAGATTGAGACTTGAAAAGCAAATGAGCAAATAAAAGCATAAAAGGTCTCAAATCTTCCTCATACCTCTCTACTGTTCAGATTCCCTTCTGGTGGGCTGGGTCTGGAGCTTTTTGTCACTCAATACACTGAGAGTGCACAGGCATTTTGTATCCAACACAGTACCAACAATCTCTCAAAGTAGTAGTTTTGGCATACAAAATGTTGGAAACAAAGAAAAATCTTCTGCAAGAAAGACTGGATATTCCTCTGCCTTAACTATAGAGTGTGGCTTTAATTTGTGTACAGCAAATAGTATAAAAAGTGGATTTGGTAACATTTCACTAACTTTGACTGAAAGTCTCCATTGTATGGAAATTAATGTGGGAAAATATTCATTGTTAACTTAAAAAGTGGTTGTGGAAAAGAACATTTTTCACCAAAAAAAATATTTTCAAAGTCACCCAAAGATCTCTTTTCAAAAGGAGTCTTAGCTTGGAGGTTCCTACGTTCAAATGCCCCAGCTCAGCCATGCTTCCCTGAGGTGTGAAGATTTCTGATCTGATGTGTCCAAACAGGAAACAAGGAAGTTTTGGGAGTCCTATTGACCCCAACTTTGAACAGCTCCCATAGCAAGGTTATTTAAGAGCTGCAGAGCCTGGATGCCCTGCAACACATTTGCCTGCTGCACGGAGACTCAGCAGCATCCTTAGAGCAGAGGCCACAGGGCAGATGGCAGCACAGACTCCAAATTGCAGCATTATCAGCCCGGATGCTGCCGCAGACAGGCTGTTTCCAGCTCCAGAGTCATTGTCGCTACCGTGGCCATCATGGTGTTTGACACGTCCACACTGCTGGAGCCAGGGCACACACGGAAGCTTTGTGAGGTGAAACCTGGAATCTGCTTGGAGCTTGCTGGAAGTGAATTGGTGCTGCCTTTTCTCACAAAAGCCTACTTCATCAAAAAATTCTGACAAATTTTCTTTGACTTTCTCTTTGCGCAACACTGAGTGACAGTATGCACTGACAGAGAGCAAGGCCAACCAGTTCCTTTTAAAGCCCTGGTACCTCTACTGAAATCTCTTGGGCTTGCCTCTCTTCCACCACCAGGAACAGCAGAACAAAAGTGGGCTTTTTGAAAGTCCTTACCACCATTTTAAGCCCAGAAAGCAGGAAAAGGACAACTGCATTCACATGGCTTGCAAAAAAGCATTAAAAGGAAATATCAGTCTTTGAAGTTAGACTGCTAATTATAAGACTTCTTTTCCCTCTGAAGCAGCAATTGTGACTATGTATATTCCCAAACTTTATTCCATCTGAAAGAAAAAATGATAGATGCTATTACTTCTCATAACATGGCAGGTTTATATTCCATTGCTATACTGGATAGAATGCAACATTTGAAAACAAAAAACAAACAAAACAAAACAACAACGAAAAAAAAGGTGAGCTAGTGGTCATTCCTTCTTTAACTGGTTATTGGAATGGAGTAAGATGTGATTTATGTAAATTTCTTTTAGGTGCCTGGCTTTACATCCAGAAACATGAATGACGACAAAGTGGCTCTTAATCAGTCACTAAGCAAGGTTTATTAATAGACAAACTGTGGGAAAGGTAAACTTTAGCACAGGTAAGTACCTGAGAAATCAGGGCAGCTAGCAAATAGAAAAAAAATCCAATTTCCCAATGAAGTTACAAGTTAGTCACTTAAATGACATGAAATTGATTCTTTTTTTCTCCCTGGAATTGAGCAATTTTTTATGGCCTACATAATAAGGACATGAAAGTGTATTTCAGTTTAGTTTTATCTTTTTATACATATTTTTTCCCCCATGCATGGGGTGTTTATTCCATAGTTTTCAACCTGAGTTATCAAGAGCTCTTCCGTCAGAGCTCTGTGAATTACCGGACAATTCCTGTGTATGTGGATACATCTATGTATAGTGCTTTCCAGAAATGAAGGCTATCATATCCAAAACACTTGAGTGATTTGAGTTGTGTTTGCACAGGCAGGCACACACAGGCATGAAGTCTCTGCCTGCACTCTGCATTGGTCTGAGAAGATCCACAAGGTTGTGTTTTTGTTGTGTCAGCAGAGCTTTATCACAGCTATCCCAGACAAGCTGCTGATACCTATTCTGGCATCTCTACTCACAGCTGCAGCAGACAGTGTAAACAGGGTATGAATTCCCAAGACCTGTCAAAATTGAGATTTAGATTCATAGCCAGTTAAATCTTAAACACATCTTTCCCTTTCGACATCTCTTGAGGCTTTTTTTTCCAATCCTGTCTTCATAGGGTACAGAATTCCACCTTTAATATCTTTACAAAGGAAAATAAAGCAAGTTTCTAATGCAAAAATTTTTCAGATTTCTGTCTTTCTGTCTTTCTTCATTTATAAATGAGAAAGATGACAAAAATTGCCATCTGCCCTGTAAAGCTGTGTCCTGGGTAAGCTATGTGCTTTTGACACAGAGGAAGTGTAGATGTAATAAGATAAAAATACTTCTTTTATCTTTGCTTTTGATATTCTGTTTACCCACATACACTTCCTCCTCAAGATCTTTTGTCATTTGAGTAAGGAAGGAGAGTAAATATGAGTGCACTTGAAATAAAAGCTTCTCACTGTATATCTAAAGTAAGTGCAAATGTACACAAGGTTTGTTTAGCTTGCAGCAGAGACGGAATTGGAAGAGTTGGAAATAATTCCTCAAGATGGCAAATACATTTTGGTTTGCATTTTGTGTCCTGTTTATGGGCAAATGTGAACATTATAATGGGTATTTTCCTTCACTATTGTAAATGAGAGCATGGTCAGTTGGGAGCTATCCTTTCCTGAAGTGTTTTTGAAAATGAATGCCTTCTCGCTCTTCTATGCACACTGGAGTGAGTTCTGAAATGTACTGTCTTGCCCACCTGCCACCGCATCCAAAAATCCCTGTGCCTAATTATATGAAGAACTAGTGCTGCAGAATTAGTAATAGATGCACCAGCTGAGGATAATGCATGAGGCAGGGTCAAATGGCTCATGCAGCTTGAATCTACCCTTGAATCTACCCTTACAGCTGAAAGCAGGTCTGAGGCAATCTAATGCATGGCTGTAGAAGCCACTCAGGGATACAATCATTTAACCCTCCCAAATGTATAAAGGAAACACACGTTAAAATCAGAAAATCTACTCAGAAATATTCAATCTGTGAACAAAGAGTCATATTTTCACACTTCCTAGTAAACAAGGAAAACTAATTGCAGATTACAGCTTCTCTTCACCTTTCTGTTAAAGGAGGCATTAGCCTGGTTAGCCCCTGCTGTCAGCACCCAGCACTTCTTCCCACGTGCTTCCCCTCCCAGTAAGCCACTTCTCCATGATTTTCTGCTGGTGCCAGTCCAGTGCAGATGGCAGAGGCCTCTGCAAATGCTATCAGCTGTACCAGCAACATTTCCTATGTTGTTCTGACCCTCCCAGGCCTCCAGTTTCCCTCACCGTCTTGGAAACGAGCATGCATCTCTCACCCCTCTAGAGGGGAGAGGGTGACCTGAACTCAGGTGTTTCCACATTCTGGAAATGTGAGTCATCATCAGAGTTCCTCCAGACCCCAGCTTCTGCCTTTCCTGCTTTGGCTATGTAGTAACTTAGATGTTTTGCTGAAAAAATGATATTATTACCCTTGCAGTTTCTAATCAGGCCCACCATCGACTATACAATGAGTGCTGAGGCTAACAATGACACTCCATGGTACTTAAAGGTAATGCATGCCACTTTCAGGAACAAATTTTCCTCATTCCTACCAGTTGTTGAAAAACTTTTGCTGCAGATTGTTCAGCTGGTAGAAGAGCAAAGATTCTTGCCACCCTTTTAAAGTAAGGCTTTAGTGCAAGAGGGACATTAGATAAATACCTTCTTTCTAGGGTGAAAATTGTTATTAGATAGTGCTCTGGAGAAAAGCTGGCTGAGGGAGTCACCGTTCACAGTGTTTGGTGTTACATCATGGCTGGGTCAGTGACCTTTTCAACTTGGCTGGGAATCCATGGAGAAACAGCTGTGGTATTTTTTCTCTTGAAATGCAAAAAGGAAATTCCTTGCCCTAATGTCTAGCATTGTTAGCATCACTGCAGTAAACTTCTGGGGGATTTTGTAGAACACTTGGTGTTGTTTTTTAACTGTGAAATGCTGATTTGTTTGTCATTTATAGGGGTTACCCCAGGGTGAGCCAACTCAGTTTAGTCTTGAGTCACTTTGGTCCTTGTGCCTATAAAAATGTTGCAGACCTTTAAAACTGCAATGGGAAACAGATTACCCAGAGACATATTTTACTCCCAGATGCTAAAGAGGTTTGGGCAGAGGCAACTGATCACAGTATTTGGATACTGCAATTTTTCTGTTCTCATGTTAACTCTGATAAAACATGTGCTAATGTCAATCATTGATATACCAGGGAAATAGCTTCTATTTTCCAGGTAAAAAAGTTAAGAGTGTATGCCAGAGTGAATTGTCAAAATGTGAAATGGAAGAAATGTGAAATAGAAGTAAAATCTCCAGAGTGGGACTGAAGACATCCAGAGATTTAAAGGAATTAAGGAATGAGTGATATAACTGAACTTCTAGCAGTAGTGTTTGCAATGGGTAGATTATTGTAATGTTCAGTGATAAGCAACTTAACTCTGCTGAAGTCTAAAATCTTTTTAGAATTTGCTCCAGTGGCAGAAACAGTTTATGACAGGCAATTTAAAAATCCTCATGAAGACTTCATTGAAATAGTGATTATCCTGTGGACCTGAATGACAATGCATATTTTATTTGTCAAGTGGAATGAAAAGATTGGGTCTATGTTGCTTTTAACCACACCCATGCAAAGACTTGCTCCCTACATACCGCCTGTTGCCATTTGGCCTGGGGTATAACCACTTGGAATAATATCTGAACTCTTGAGAGACTGAGGCAAAGGTGAGTGAAACAGTCAGAGAGCCTGGAGAGGAGCTCGGGGCTGTGGAGCAGTGCTGGGAGATGAAGCTTGCTTTGGGATTGCCTCCCTTCTCACTTTTTAGGTTAAGTGAGCAAGCTGCAGGATGGACTGGTTACATTGGGAGGGACAAAGCCATTTTATCCATTCACATTTAGGTGAATCTAGGAAATTTGTAGGAACTCCAGCTGTGTGTGTCAGAAGGGAGGAAGCCCAGCTGGACCCATAGAATGTAAGTGATCTGCTGCTTCCATTCCTCTCCCACCATTCAGCTCCTTCCGTATCTCCACATGGCCTGATCTCTTGTTTCTGCATCTCTGCCATTGGTCTCACAGTTTCTGCACATGCACAATTCCTCCTTGCAATATAAAGCATTAGTCTCTTGGACCAAATACTGCCACATGCACAGTAGTGCCATGACTTTGTAGCTCTGAAAATTACATCCTTCCCATCAATCCTCTGTGAGGCCCTTTACTGAGCCCACAGTCTTTCTCCTGCTGAGCGTCTAAGACCTTCCCTCCTGTTTTGAGGAACAGAGCAGGAAATTTCTCAGCCTCATGAGAAAACTAACACCAGAGTCTAAAACTCCATGGGGGGAAGCAAGACAGGGTTTGTCGATGTATCAGAACTGCTTAATTTAGGTTGACTGTTCTTTCTCTTGCAGTATTCCTTCAGGGATAAAGGCTGTCACACTATGTTACTTTGTCTGCTGCACTGTATGGGGTGTTAATTCAGACCATTTCAAAGGAACTGTGAAATAGGGACAAAAATTCTGTTTTTCAAGAGGAAAAAAAAAGCCTCACTAGGAATGATTTTAGAAAACAAGTGACACAATAAGAAGGTAAGGTTTGTAAATGACATGGATGTAAATAAGATTGTCCAAGTGACACAAATCTGTGAGGAACTTCTGCTGGAGTAAAGAAAGCTAGGTGGCTTGGTGGTAGATTATATTCCTTGCAGACAAAGGCAAATTAATGCAAGTTGGAAGGAAAAATCAGAATGACATATTGCTTGGCTCTAAATTAATCACAAGCATGCAGCAAAAAAAGTGTCACAACAGACTTCTTAGCCAAACCATATGCTCTGAGAGCAGCTAAAGTGTTGGCAAACTGATAGAATGTAGGAGGAAAAGGATAGAAAACAATATTGAAATTAATATAATAGAATTATATAAGCCAGTGACATGTCCTCTCTGTTCTTTCCAGGTCAACCAACTTGAAAATAATACTGCAGAAATACTAAGGGTCCAAGGAAATACATGAAAAAATGGTTAGAGGAATGGAAATGTGGTGGGAGCTTTTTATGTAAGAAAAGCGTGGAAAGTGTAGAGATGGTTAGATTAGAGAGGAAAAAGAAGTGACAGCATGACAGAAGTGTACAAAATAATTATTGCTGTAAGGAAGACTGCCTTCCTTACAAAAAAAAACAACATTGGGGCATGAAACTGGATAACAAGACATTTACAACCAATAAAACAATCCCATTTATATAATGTTTAATGGGTGAGTTAGACATCTACATGAGCAATGGGAACAGAAAGATTTTGTCAGACAAGAAAAGAAATAGGAAAGGACTTACATCTGTGTGATTTGCGTCAACACAAAATTACAGTGTTAAGCACCAATTTACCCCTATGGGCAGGATATACTCTTAATATCCTTTATGAACCATTTTTCTGAGAAGGATTTAGGCAAACTTTGGGGCAGGGTACTGTAATCAAGGGGTCACATCTGCTCTGACACTGAGGGCAGCTGTGTTCTGGATGTGTACTGTGGTGGGGGCTAGCAAGACCTGCACCACATATGAGCAACATAACTAAGGCACTGGAAGGAGCTGAGGTACCAAGGTGCCATATCCAAGGTTCTCAAGGCACAAACACGTGTGGACGTGACAGTGAGACCAGTACTGTCTGGAGCCCTTGGGTCTCAGTGTGCCTGTCTTTCTTGGCATAATTCTTCATAGGCTATCCACACAGCATAGGCAATAACTTCAGTCTCCAGGATTTTCAGCTTTACTGTGGCTCGTGACTCAACAAGGCATCCAAAAACTTGGAGGAAGGGAAACACATCTGGAAAAGCTGGACTCATGGTAGCCTTATCTAGACTTGGCTGCAGAGAAAGTTGTGTGGGTGAAGTACTCTACTGAGAGCAGACATCTGTGGAGATGCATCCTCACTGTTTTCTAAGTGAGCAAGGACAAAAATTTCTAGCAGATGTAGTACAGCAAGTAATAGTTCAAGATCACTTTACCATGCCTGACATCTTAATATAAACTACACACATTTGTTTATATTAAAAACATAGTAGTATTTCTTGATGACGTGCTGGTGGAGTAATTTTATTCAATAATTAGAGATGATGGCTATCTTTTGTCTTGCTCCAGACAGGAAGTAAAACAGTTGCTTGTCAATCTCATCATCTCCTTTTCTCAGTACAGCTACATGTTAAATGGAAGTACTTGGAACTTTTGTTTTCTCCAGCAAAATGATATTTTGGGAAATGTTTCCATAAAACTTTGTGTGGAACATGCCAAACTAAATGCTTTCTACCTTAGTTCTCCAGGGTATTGCTGTGGTATAAAGGAGAGTAAGTTCAAGTCCTTGGTGTGACTGTGATGTAGCATTTCATTCTAATTCCAACTCAAATCAATGGGTATTTCCTGTGTTCTCAATAGCTCCGTTGAAGGTTGAAGGGGGGAGGGGAATTTTTACCATTCTGTTGCTAGGCAATTAACGACTGGATACTTAAGGACCGTCTACTCTTACAAAAGAGACAAAGACTTTTGGTTCGGCAGGCACGGGCACAAGAGATTGGAGGATTTGATAACAGACACACTCGCTCACAAGTCTTGGAGGAGAGAGCAGTGGGAAAGAAGTGGCTCTCTGCTTTTTTGGCTGTGACTGCAGAAAAAGCCCGGCTTTGCATTGGTTTTCTCTCTGCCTGGTGGGTAAGTTCTCGCTTGGGGAAAAGGGGCATGGGATTCTGGCCCCTTCTAACCTCTGGGAGGGCGCGTTTCCCAGCTGCGCTGCAGTAGAACAAGACCCGCCTGCCACCGCCCCTTGCCCTGCCTGCCACCGCACCACGCTCTGCCTGCCATGGCTGCAGAGTTCCTGCCGCCTCCTCTGCTGGCTGGCCCAGGTGTGCTGACCCGGCCACTCCATCTCCCGGCTCTGGGCTCTCTGCTGCGCCCCCTCCATCTGTGCTTCACGTTTCTCCAGCCCGTCTGCCATCACGCGCGGCACAGATCCAACCTCGCGCCACAGCGCCATCTGCAGCTCCCCGGGAGTCATCGCACCTGCCCTGCTGGGCTGGGAGCCCAACAGCGCCCCTGCTGGCTGTGACCGTGACTGCACCAAACGGGAAAGTGCCTGGTAGCCCAGGGACATTTGCCACCGAGGTTTTGGTTTTGTTTACTGGTTTTTAACCTTGTTTACTGTTTTTGTTACTAATTGTTTACCTCATTATAGATGCTAGTAAAGAACTCTTATTCCTTTTCCCATACCTTTGCCTGAGAGCCCTTGATTCCAAAGTTTTAATAATTTGGAGGGAAGGGGGTTCACATTCTCTGTTCTAAGGAAGGTTCCCACCTTCCTTAGCAGACACCTGTCTATCAAACCAAGACAAGCCCACTGTGCCACATAGTGACTGTGCACAGAGTAGACAGTTTCATTTTAATTTCAGAATAGAAATCGTATTTCAAAAATAATAAATTTTGCTAGAGAAATGAAACTATATTTCTATGGGCACTATGGTCTGCTCTCTGTCACAATTTATTGTATGGCACAATATTGCACTTTATCTTGTCTGGTCTACTGAAATTGCCACCTTCCAGAAATGTTTTCTCAAAGGTCAGCCTTTCACAAGTGAAACTCATGAGTTAGTTGCTCAGCCTTGTGGACAAGCAAACCCTGAGCTGCCTGCATATGTAGTGGTGATGCAGCTGTTGAATTTGTGAACGTTCATAAAACAGTTGAGATTAGAAAGGATCCTTGGAGATCATGTAGTACAACCCCAGCACTAAAGCAGGGCCATTGAGAACAGGTTGCCCAGGACCATAACAAGAATTTTTAGCAGACCTTGTTGTGATAGGACAAGGAGAAATTATTTTAAGCTAGCAGAGGGTAGGATTAGACAAGACAGAAGGAAGGAAATTTTTGCAATGAGGATGGTGAAACGCAGGAAAGGCTTCCCGTTGGTGCCCATCCCTGGAAACATTCAGGTTCACAGGATGGATGGGGCTCTGAGCAACTCTTCTAGTTGAGAATGTCCCAGCTTGTTACAGGGGCTTGGACTAGCTGACCTTTAAATGTGTTTCAGCCCAACCCATTCTATGATTCTAAGTCAAGTTTTGAACACCTTCACGGATGGAAACCTGTTCTTGTGTTTGATGACCTTAGAGTAATGGTTTTTTTGTTCTCTTTAGAATGTCCTGCCTCTTGCCTTCTCACTGGGCACTGCTGACAAGAGTTTGGTTCCATCTTCTTTACTCCCCTCATCAGATGATTATCGATATTGATAAGGCACCTCCTGAGCTTTTTCTTCTCCAGGTTGAAAAATCCTAGCTCTCCCAGCCTCCCTTTGTGTATTAGATGCTCCAGTCCCTTAACCACCTGAGTGACCCTTTGCTGAACTTGCTTCAGCAACTCCATGTCTCTCTGATCCTAGGGAACCCAGAACCCAACAGAGTACTCCAGACATGTCTCAGCAGCGCTGAGCAGAAGGGAAGGATCACCTTCATCCCCTGGCCACTACCATTCTCCTAATGCAGGCCAGGATGCTGCTGGTCTTTTTATGTTACAAGGATGCATTGGTGGCTCGTGGGCAACATATTGTCCCTAAGAATTCCCTGGGTCTTTTCGGCACAGCTGCCTTCCAGGTGTGTAGCAGTACTTTGAGCTATTCATCCTTGGCTGCAGAGCTTCAGACTTCCCCTTGATGAACTTCATGATGTTCCTGTGTGCTCATTTCTCCGGCCCATCAAGGTTCCTCTGGATGGTAGCACAACCCTCTGGTATATCAGGTACTCCTTCCAGTATTCTTGGAGCTGTACTGATGTCTAGTGCTTTTTAAAGGTCCAGGGGACAAAGGTGAGGAAAGAAAACTTTTCAGGGACTGATCAGGAAAGCCAAGACAGGACTCAAGCACCCCACCATCTAAGTGTTAATCCTCTGAAACTGCTGGAGAAATCTCAGTGATACTGAAAACTGAGGTGATTTTACCATTTCCTCCTACAAGGCCAGTGAAACATAGGGTTTTCTTTTAGACACTTAAATGTAGAGATTTTAGATAAAAGTTTTGTTAAAATTAACTAGAATAGAAAAAGATGCAGAACTCAGCTAGAAAGAAATTAATGATTAAATGCAGAGTAGCCCTTTGATTATTTGATATTTACTCAGCTGTGCTTAGAACAGACAATTAATAATCTTAAGAAAAGAGGTTCAAAGGAGAGCCTAGACAGTTACAAATTTTGCCCAGATGCAACCTACTTAGAAGCAATAGGAGAGAGCATTGGGAGTTTTCCAGGGTCAAATGTATTGTCAAAAACTAACGAAGTAAGAAGGTCACACTGAGGAAGACTCATATTACTTCATCAAAAGCAGCCCTCAGACTAAAATAAAGACCACCAACCCAATTCTATTGCAGGAACTGCACATGCTTAATGACTTTTTGCCAATTTCCATATGAAGTGGGGAATGGGAGGCACTTATGCTATGAATATGTATCTGTATTTTAAATATGCATTATTTTTATAGATAAATAAGTTCTGTGTTGCATTGTTACTTTGGAGCTGTACATTTGGGAGCTATCCCTGCAGCTCTCCAGCACTGAAATAAACATACACTTTCTAACCTTAACAAGTTAGAGAGTCTTTGTCCGTCTCAGGTGGATATCGATATTAGATCTATATCTGCATTTTAATAATTCACTAGGCTTCTAGGTTTTTTTTGCAACCTATGCTCCATTTTTGATTTTGCCACCTGTGTCTTAAACTCCTTTTGTTTGCAGCTGGAGAGAGGACTTCAGCCTATAAGAAAAAGAAAACTTTTGGGGTAAAATCCTTTTCATTATTAGGCACCCTTGGCTGTAGTACTGTTGAGCTCAATGGCTTTCTTCCAGGACTTTGCCTAACCTTTATCATTTTCATGAAGGATCTGAAGAATTATTGTCATTCCCATTTAGGTTTCCCACATATTTCTAATATGCAGGTGAACCACTTAATTGGAAGCACCTTCTGTCTCCTAACAATATAAGATTTCCTGGCTTGAAAAAAAAGTTTTCTTCACCAAAAACAAAGCAGGCAATTGATGCAATAGTGCCTGCTTTAACAGATACTTTAATTAATTTGATTAGATTATGATGGATGAATAACTTTCTGACAAAGCAGAGAGAGAACCGAATTAAAATTTTATTCTGTGAAATATTTCTCAAAAATGTCTAGCTCTTTCCAGACTCCATTTGCTATCAGATAATCTGGACAAAAGCTTTGTTTGAAATCAAGAAGAGAGCTGGAGTTCTTACCTCTCTCCCTCTCTCCCTCTCTCTTTCTACACACACAAAGACCAAAATTTAATAGATAGCATATGCTGTTAGCCGAGCCTTTGTTCCTGCCCCAGCAGTCAATGCACTGCCAAGTCTCACTCAGTTTCAGTGTGTCTCCCCATTTTTGGCTTGAGTTTCCTTCAATCTGAAGCAGTCTCATACAAAATTCTGAAGATTCACAGTACATTTAAATGGAAAGACTGAGCCATCACTCAGAGATTGTATTTTTGAAATCTGACTCCTTTCAGTGACCAGAACTTGGCTGGTTTGCCTACAGTCTGATAACGGTGGATGAGAGATGATTGAACCCCCTCTCCATCTCTGTGCAAAACCCTAAGCAACTGAAAAGTGACAAGTCTCAGGAAATGAATAAGATGAAGAACGATATGCTTTTGTTTCTTGTTGCAGTTTTTTGTGTTTAGTTTTTTTTTAAAACAATATGTTAGTATTGAAGGTATTAGACATGTTATCAAGCTTAGGTTATTAAAACGGTGTCTTCTCTGTGGTCTTAGGTCTCAGGTATGTGGATAGATATGATGCCTTTCCCTCAGTGGCTGGGTAATTCTTTAACCTGACTCCTCCAGGAAAATTTCCCAGGTGAAAAATTCTCTGATTCTTCTATATTTGGCCTGTTACAATTCGTTATTATTTGTCTTTCCTTTTGAGAAGTCCTTTCCTTTGATTCTCTCTGACTGATTGTTGAATTACACAGGTTTTTAACTTTATGCCTCTTACTAAAGGTCAGATTGTTTAAATCATCATATATCGATAAATCTTCATGAAATACTGTGAAAATATGAAGGTTAGAGATCATAAACTGGGATGGGCTGATCCTGAAAATCCCACAGCCTTCTTTTTATCTCTTCAGCACAGTCAAGAAACATTTCTGCCAGCTCAGTTTGCTGATGAGCATTTTTCATATCAGATGTTTCCTACCTGGTGGTAAGCAATGTTACATGGTACATGCTCTTTGTGAAGTCTATTCAAGACAGAATGAAAAAGATTTTGCCTTGAATCTGGTTAATGGAATATATTTGAAAAGCCTCCCATAAAGCTTTATCATTGTGAACTGTAGCTTCCACATTAAATGGGTGTGAATTACACATAGGCATGTCTAATGGCTTGGGAAATGCCCTGCTAGCATAGAAGGATGAAATAATGTTAAGGAAACACAGCTGACAGAAGCTGAGAAAAGGACAGATTCAAGGTTGGGGTTGGCATTCCATCCCCAAAACATCACATTGCTCTGTGAAATATAACAAATATGAGAGGCTTGAGTAAGGCAATCTCTGGTAACTTTTTGTGTCCTAGGCTTCCTCTCTCACCATGCTCACTTTTATAAAACCCAAAGTACAAGACAGACAAGTAAAATTTACTAACTGTACCAGTTACTGAGGACTGTATTCTGAAATTCTTATTTCAGCAGTGAACCTCCTCAAGTAGCCTGATGAACTGATGAGTCACAGATACTAACTAACTTTCAGCAGGCACAAGTATTTTGTGAGGCCTGTGACAGATGAGCTGAGCTTGATGGTCTGTATTAATTAGAACAGCTCAAAACCTCCTGAACTGAAGTTCTCTCCAGTCTCTCAGAAGAAGGTCTTGGGGCACACAAACCGTTTCCCACTTGTCTTTCTGGGTGGCCCTGGGTCACAGTGTTGTCTTTCACCCTCTCTTTGTGCTTGGGTTACACACCTGCTTTGATTTCCCATGGGTGATAGGTCTGTGTACTTCACCAACCCAGTGCAGCAGAAAGTGCTGCTACAGCTAATGAGTCTGCAGTGTGGATCACAAGGCAGCCTTGCATAAGGTATTAGTTCAATACCAAAGGGGAAAAATGTGATCCAAGGATAAGGTTAGGTTTTGCTGCAACTTCCTCCCTATCAGAACAGCGTCAGACTTGTGGCAGCAGCACTAGCAGCCTCAGAAAGTCATGTTTCTTTCTCTCCATGAACCAGAGTGCCACCTGAATAAGATCCCCTTGGGCATGGCCCTAGGTGAACACCTGGTTTTGGGCACTGTGTTCTGAGTTTTTCCAACAGAACAAGAGTCAGACCTTTGGTTCTTGCTGGAGAGAGTTAAAGCACATGTTATTGTGGCGTGAAAATGATTCATTGCCTTTGTGCCACAGTGAGCACGTGTGGGGAAACCTAATAAATATTCCCATTCAGCCAAGATAATGGAGAGAATTAAATTGGTTGGCACTTGGATCAAAGCTCATTAGCCTTGCATCTAACACTTGACAACCAGAGATGATACCAGAAAGGGGGGTTTCTTATGCCATTTTCTGCATGTGTTGCACGAATTGTTCATGTGTAATGAGATCATATCTTAGTAAAGAATGAGAAATAGCATTTTTGCCGGTTGTCAAGACCCATCTGAACATAAAGTTTACTTAAACAAATTTTTTTGCTATGAGCTCATATTAAATCTCAGCAAGTTTATCCATCTCTAATTTAGTTACATGGTCATTACATGGAAAATCCACTTCAGATAAAGCAAAGCATTTTCATCCTCTAGTTACACAAGTATCAGGTCACAGCAATTACGTGCAAATGTCAGATATTTACTATGCCACGGCAGTCTTAACATGTGCATGCTCTGCACAAATAATGAGCAGCTTATTCTGCACAACAGTGTAGTGGATGTAACATTGCACCAATGGGATGAAGGAGGTGGGCAAGCCTAGAGAATGAGCTGACACTCTACAAAGCCTTTGTCTGAGTGCTCCCATTCTGATAAATATCCCAAATGACTCCTTCCCTCTCACTGACTTTCACAAACAGCGAGAGAAATAGCACAACAGAATATCCAATGTATACCTCCTGTAGTGCATTTGACTGTCTCCACCTCAGTGACTTCAGTCTTTTTCTGTAGATTCCCAGCACACCTCCGGTGAGAGGATGGAGTAAGTGAGCCACACCTGCTACAGCACTTTAGCTGTCAAGCCTTTCATTTCCAGCCCTGCAGCCAAACCACTTATACACATCTAATCACGTTCCTTTTCAGCTACTGCAGTCTTCCTCACAGGACTTCTTTCTCCCTTTGCTGGGATGTTTCTGTCAAAGTCATCTTTCTTATTCTGGTCGTGGCAACTGCTTCTCTGGATGTTGGTCTGTTTCCCTAGTGCTCTCTAAAGAGGTCTGATGTCCTGGTCTTGAAGATCTGCTGTGCGGCTCTTCTTGCTAAATCTTTTTTTCTCTACCCTTTTATTTCCACTCAGTCATGCTAGCTACCTCCCTTGTTCCACAAGAGCATCCATCCCCTCTTTCTCTGTCCTCACCAAAGCTGCTCCTACAAATGTATTTATCTGAGAACATAGAAAATATTCTCCAGTCTGCTGCATTCACTGACCGAAGACTGCCACAGGAGAATTCCTACAGCAATATTCTCCTACGAGACAGAGCTCCAGCATTAGACAAGCATCTTTTCTATTGTGGGACATGAAAAGATACATGCAGGGGCTTCTTTTAAACTATTACATTAAATTCATGTTAGCTGACAAGCCAAAGAGAACAGTAAAATAGGCAAATTTTAAGCAAATCAAATTTTGTTATAACAGTGGTTCAGGAAATATCTTCCTTTCTATTCATAGAAATTAATCTTGATTTATTTTACTGGACCAATTTAAAAAAGGAAATATGGGCAAAATGGCCATCTGGATCCACTGTGAGAGTATGTTGAACTCGAGTAAAAATGGGTCTTTGACAGAAGAATTTGACAGTAAAAACATCAACTGACCACTAGTGAAACCAGTGCGATCACAATTCTGTTGTTATTTGACTGCAGCCCTTTCCAGAAAAAAAGCACAAGCTGTGCCAGACAGAAAGTGAGGGAATAGCGAGCTGCACTTTGCAGTGACAGTGAAAGCCGGTGTTCTCAATATGCTGACTGTAATCAAGGCCATCAGTCACTTCTCTAATGTATTCTTCCTGGCTCCAGCCACATCCATATTTACCAGATCAATCAAAATCTGCCTTTTGTTTCCTTTTTTCCCCTTCAGTGGCTTCAAGAAAACAAAACAAAAAAGCAGCCAAAACCTAATAATTTATAAGATGAATTCTTATTCACTCAACATGATGAGACCACTCTGAGAGAGCTGTTCCAGTTGCCCAGCTGAAGATCCTGAGGGACAGGTGGGCTCAGGCCCCTTATAATTCAGTTAATTCATTCATCACTGTAAAATGCATCCATTTCACCAATTTTCTTTGTGCATGTGTTTGTCTGCTATAACAGAGGATGGAAATGCACCATGTGATCAATCTCACCACCTTCAAGGTTAGCATGCTTAATCCACAGACCTGTCTAAAACCTGATAATGAAAAACAACCTAAGGAGGTTAGGAGAGCTCCAGAGCAAGAAGTGAATGGAATGTTGTGTTTTAGTGCCAGCACACATTCCAAGAAGGCTGCCATCACACAAGGACTGAAATTCAGTGGACATGTGGTAAAAAGGGTGTTGTGAGCTGGAAGGTGGATGGTCTCTCTCCTTAAATGGAAGAACAGAGCTCCATGAGGAGTAACACAGCCTTTCCAGAATACTTCTTCCCTTTCCAATGCCAGTCTTATGTGAGCTCAGGAAACCTCCTAGATACTTACCTAAAGAGAGGACCACAAAGTCCAAGTCTCTTTCCTGCAGGACCACTGGCGGCAACTCAGAGAGTCAGGCTCCTTGGAGTCATCGTGGGCACGAATCTGAGCCCTTACCTCACCCACACATCATTAAGAGTTTCTCACATTTAAGGCCTTCTATTCACTACCCAAAAATATTTGCAGCAACATAAAAAATATATTGCTATAGCATTTTTCATATGTAAATACATATTTAAATACTTTTCATCTTTAATTATATATATTGAAACTAATTTTCCATTTCAGACCCTCAGGCTTTTCAAACCAGCCCTGCTACTCTATGTTGTCTCTTCTCAAGCCACCCTTTTTGGTACCTGATCATTTTCTGGGTGGTCTTAGGTAAGCTGCTCTTTCTTTGTATGAATTTGCTTCATACAATAATAAGACTAATAATGTTTATCAGTTTCACTGTGCTTCTTTTTCACAAAGCACTGAAGAGGTGCAAAGGACTATGTAAAAATAATACCTTCAGACTATTTCTATTTTTGTGCAGCACACTTTTTTTTCCCATTAGCACCAAGTTCTAAAACAGAGCTAGGTATCTACTTGTTGGAGGTTGGCAGGAGCTCAGCATTCCAATGTAAAGTGGTCTTTTTTTTGTCTGCCAATAATGCAATATTAACAAATTTGTCTTGATATTTATCTGTTGTTATGTCTGTTGTTAGACAGTATGAAGAAAACAAAACTTGGAACATTGCAGCAACCATTGTATTAAGATATCTGATATGGCACTGAAGACTTTCTTTCAGGGGTTACCAGTTTCATGGCAATGCAGAATTATATAATGTAAGAAACTCTCTTGCATGTTTTCCATCACTGACCATTTCAAAATGCATCTTCTTTCATGGTCTCAAGAGCTCAAATTTCATTTTTGCTGATTGGAAATCCAGCTTTATCATGTTTTTTTTCTGGTAAGTTTAACATGAAATGAAGTACTTGCTTAACCATCTGGGAAGAAGTCCATATCATATCCAATATTTAAATTTTCACAGGAAGAGTATTTAGGGGTTGTCTTATAGCAATCACAGTATCAAGTTTCCACATATCAGTGCAGGACAAAAAGCATGAAGAATGTCATGGTGCCACACAAACCATATGCTTAGTGCTAAGAAAGACCCCAGAAGAATTATGAATGGCTGCTTAGGTCTTAGTTTAGGCTAAAATGAAGCTGACTAAAATCCGCTGTGAATTTTCACAAATGACATGCAACTCATCTGAGCGAAATATCCTGCAATACTTTTCTCAATTTTAAGTTAGATAACGAACTACACTTTGTTCTAAAAACACAAACTAGCAATTATCAGCCAGGTAATTGAGAGTCAGGATCTTATCCAAGATAACTAAAAACCAGGCAGTGGCTTAAGTACAGAAAATTCTTGAACTAGGACTTCAGAATTCAATGATCTTCTAAAGTACCCAATTCCTCTCTTCAAGAGCAGCTGCAGCTTTCTTTCTTGCCTTCTTATTTTACTGCTAAGTACTTGTTTGTGGCGGGATCCTGCATGGCTCACGAAAACAATCAGAGTGAAAAGAAAAGCACACAAAAGGAAAGGGTGAGAGAGCATCAATTTATTAGCTACAACTGGATGGGATCAGTGGGCTGGAATTGAAAAGAAATTGTGATTTTTATCCAGATTGATGACTATTTTGATTGTAATATTGATGATCGGCAGAGACTTACTAATCATTGTAACAGATGTGGCCTCCCCAGTGCTGCAAGGAGACGTCTTGCCTAAGCGGGAATAGTAATTATTGCCTGTTTTTCAAAACCTCCAGCCTGCAATTGAGTTGTCACAGTCTCCCAGACACTGCTCCAGGCACTGCAGATGATACCAGCTGACACACTTTGGGCACATCATTATGAGCATGAGTAAACCACATGATTTTAGCTGCTTTCCTGATACTTAATAAATGACAGGGAGTCGAAGAGAGATGCCTTTCGGGAGGAAATACGGGCTCCATGGAGCTGCAATGTGATTGAGGAGAATGTTCAAGTGAGGACACATCTGAAAGAAATTGCTAGTATGCAGTACAGCAGGGAGCTATCAGCTTCTGTAACAAAACTCTTGTTTCCAGCCTGAAGTATCCAAATTGTTTTTATATGAGACCCGAGTCAATACTATTGAAGACCTTTTCTGTTTATTTTCAATCCTTCATCTATTGGATTTGCTGAAGAACACTGCCTAAGTTGAGAGTGAACGCATTAACAAATTCATCTAGCAGCCCATTACAAATTATTTGTGTGCCAGGGGAATAATAGGTTTGTGCAGCTGAGAAAAAGAAAACAATTGCAAATGTTCACTTGGAATTTACAACACTTCGGGTTTAGATAATTTGGTTTTAGGCAATTGGTTTCCTAAATCTGACGGTAACATAAATCACAGCTTGAAGCTCACTGCAAGTAAAATTTAGTCAGTCTGCTGAGAAATAACAAGTACAACAACTGTGATAGCACACGATCTTTGAAAACAACACCTTCAAAGTAATTTATGGCAGTGAGAAATTAACACTTAGTGCTAAATGTCTGACAGCAGCCATGCGAGTCTGCATGAAGAGAAGCTGAAAGTATAAAAGACTCCATGAAAGAGTACTTCACCTTATTCTCTGTCCACAAACTACATGTAAGCCATATCAAATTCAGCCATTTATTCAAAACTGTTTACACTACTTCTGGGAAATTGTTCTGTTTCTATACAAAGTTCATGTGAACAGTTCACTGCAAAAGAATAAAATGTCAAAATGTGAAAAATGCACTCTATTACTTATTTATATTTACACTTCTTTGGAGAAATGATTGTTTTACAAAAGCATATGATGGTTTGTTAACACTAAGTCCAGATCCTGACATCACTGTGATATAAATAATATGCAAATAAACCAGGCACATGCATTTTGTAGTTTCTCTGAACTGAAGTATTCAAATGGAAGCAACAAACAAAGCTGTTTCACCTGTACACAATCACAATTGATATCCAATGTCTTGCAAGATTTTCATTGTACAAAATTAGAAGTAATGCTTCTAACTGATAAGTTTTTAAAGCTTAAAAATAAAAGGAAAGTGAACTTGGAAAGATGAGGACCTTGGCCATGTTAACCACCACTCTTGTGTGCCACTTCCTGCTTTTCTGGTTTTATCCTGTATTTTCACTCCCCTTTGAGTCTGCGTGATTAGTAGACTCCCTTGATACCCTCCATGCCATCTACATATGCAAATGCATGGCTCACTAGAATTTCATGAAAATTCAAGGAGACTTGTAAGAAGTATTATAAAAAATATTGTGTCGTGTTTTATATTGTCTTACCTCCTAACCAATCTAATGTAAGTTAAAATAATTTCCTGTACATATAATCTGTGTTGGATTAATTTATCAAACAAGTCAGTTAGAAAGTGGACGGAAGTAGAAAATCAGTATAACTGCTGTACATATGAGTTAGGCACTGTATTACTGAGAAAACTGAGAAAACCCTAAGAGAGACAAAGCGCCTCTATGATTAAATTTGACCCTCTTTTTTTTTTTTCACCCACCAGCTTCAAGCTTCAGCTTCAACTCTCCAGATCTCTGAGCCAAAGGATCTGCTCAGGAGCAAGGCTCAGCTCTCCTATCAGTCAGGAATCATGCCCTGGGCCACTGGGGACATCACCTTTTCTGTTGCAATTGCTCTGCTCTGTATAAAGAGCTGTTTGCTCATGTATAAACAGGCTTATTTCAGTTGACTACCCTAACTGCTGCATCACTGATAGTGGGAATTTCTTTCAGAGCAGACATCCAAAGAACAGTTCAACAAAATGGCTTTTCTACTCCCATCATATTCTCATGAATTTTACTTCAGTGGGTAATACATAGCACAATTTAGGTTAGATCTAATTAAATCTTGGTATGTATATTCAGACTTCCTGACTTTTATATTAAAAATCTCAGACTAGGAAAAATAACCTTATATGCTGGATATATGGAGCAACATAATGTCATGGTATTGTGTTACTGCTGTCTTCAGTTCCAAACCATACATTTTAAGTAATTCAGTTCTACAAGACAAGATAGACTTTACTCTGTAAGAGCTTGGAAAGTGTAGTGCCCTTGACATGAAATGCTTTAGGTGAAAAAAACAAACCTCTTGTCCTTCTCTTTAAAAAAAAAAATTAAAAATTGGACCTTTCAAAATCTGAGTTTCTTCATCATCAACAAAGATTCTTAGTTCCACATTATTTCACAGTTTTAATGTTACATTCTCTTAAAATAGAAAAAGATGCTCAGATTACCGCAGTAACATAAATACTTGACGGTTAGCTTCAGACTTCTGATTATTTTGAATTTCATATTTATGCATGGCAAGCTGTTCTCCATTTCTTCAGATACAAGGTACCCCTCAAAGGTGTTGGTTACCACTTGCTTGAAAATAGACTGCTGTCAACAGCCCATCACCTTGCCATGAGGGAGATGGGCATCTAGAGACATCTATGGAAATATCACAGCTTTTGGGTTTGACATTGTGGTCCCTGGCTTTTTTAGACTCATTAGAGAAGCAGCCATCTCAGGTCCTACCCAGTATTTCAATGTTTAAGATCTTCTGTTTGAGTTCAAACAATAATTGTAATGGGTGAGCATTTCACAGTAGAGTGTCCTTTCAATGAGGCCAGAGAGCTGAGATGAAGTTCAGATAAGAGTTTTCCACTTTTTAGACACTATCTCAAAATGAGACTGAATTTTCCTGAAGAGATGAAACAGCTCTTGGAAAATTTTCATCTCTTTTTTCATTGTTTTGTATCTTGGCACTTGCTGGTCATAACCAGAAGTAGCTGTGGTATGAAATGGGCTATATATTTTAAGGTTTACAGCACTGCTTCTGAATCTGAAGAAACATTTCCTGAATTTCAGGTAAAATTTTCTTCCCTGTGTTGTAATCTGATCTGTCTTTAATCATATCATTTACAGGTTTACTGTGTCCAAAACCTTAGCTGTTTTTTAACATCTCCCATTTATTGACTCAAGCTTTGATGATTTGGGTTTTAAAGATCCAAATTATTTCAAACTTCAAGATTATGAAGGTACTATTGTTTTCAAAACTACCACACTGCTTTGGGTGCTGTGTTATAAAGCTGAAACCTGGTATCTGAGCCACTTTGAACTTTTAGTCACTGTCTACAGTGAAATCCAGGTCTCACATTTTCCTGCTTTGAGGGCTGATTTAAAAAACCAAAACAAACCAAAACTAAAATCAGGTCTCTTCACCTCATGCAGTGAGTCATTTTTTTGGTTTAAATTCTCTTCAATCTTGCTGAATATGATGGGCATTTATATTGATGAGAAAGGAGGCTATCCAGTTGCAGTGGGAATTTTAGTTAGTCCCAAGTGAATTACTCAAGTTGATAGCAGGGTTTTGTCTCAGCCAGACTCTGCATGTGGTAGACCAGCGTGAGGCCCGTAATGATCACAAGTTCTTAAATTTCAGGTTCAGTCTCTGGTAAAAAGTGCAGTTATTTCAAAATATGAAGAATAAGCATTATTTCCTTACAATTCATGTGGAAAAAATCTTGCACTTTAATCTATATGCGTGTCTTTTTTGAATCCTACTATGTCCATCACTTTAAAAGACTTTGCTTCTAGGCACATAATTTATCCATGCCTGTACATCTGGATAATACTCTCTTTCCATAGGCCTAGAGGATACACTTTTCTGAACTACATATCTGTTCCTTCATACTCAGGTAAGACAATATGTTGAAATGCAGAATGATAAGTAATTGTATGGTTTTGTACAAAATGTGAATTTTAAGTTCTGTATTTTATTCTGTCAAGCAGTCCTGTCACAACAACATCACAGCAGGAGAGACAGAAACTATGGTTTCCATTTTCCAGCTTTTTGTGGTAGCCATATATCTCAGTGTGAAGCAGAAGTCACTTTACATTTCAGGTGGGAATTTAGTGCTTGGTTTTTAATATCCTCTTCTTCATACTGCATATGCTATGATTGTAGGAGCTCTGTCACAGACACACTAAGGTAATTAGATGGTGCTGAAAGACTTCCCTGGAAGCAGTAGTTAAGCAACAAGCTCTGTCCTCCTGCAGTGAAAAACAGGAGCCAGCACAATCTTCACAGAGTTTTGGTGCAATAACAAGCTGGGGAGGTTGGATTTCCCGAGCCAGAGGCTCAGCTCCTCAGAGGTCTTCCCACAAAGATGTATGACTAAACCAGACAGATTCACAGAATTAGAAGAGTCAGAAGGAGAGACACAAGAGAAAGAGAGAGAGAGAAAGAAGAGTCAGAGAGAGAGAGTGGGTCAAAATGTCTTGAAAATGAGCCTGACATCTTCACTCAAAAGAGAAAATACTTACCAGAAAGTTCATTTTTTCAGCAATGCAACACTGTCAAATGAGAACTGACTTTTGTTCAGAAGGAGAAAGAAAACTTTTCCAAGCTGAGAAGGAGTCAGTGTAGATACACTGTCTATCTCGATTGAGGTAGCTGGGTTGTGAAGGGGGTCAGTCCATGAAGAAACTCAGACTAGTTTGATGCTTCAGACAGGTTTATGGACATACCACACTGTTTAAGTTCAGGACCACAATGAGCAGTTCACATCTTGTACTCTTCAAAACTGCTAAATCCTGACTTCTTGGAAAAGAGTCTTTTGATTGAACAGAGATCGTGCCACTCTGAAAGGCAGAGTGGCTGCATTTTTGGAAAGTTTATAGTAATTTTCTTCAGGATTTCATAGTCTTAATTGTACTATATATAATTATAATAACATAATTTCTTGATCAAAGTTCCTCACTACCAGTTCTTGGGTTTCACATGAGTTCAAGTCTCCTGTGCTGATGTAACAAGCTCACCTTGTGTCCTGCATTTGGTAGCATACTGCAAACAGCTTTCCGAGAGAAAATCAGAGGGGAAAAAAATTTAACAAAACCCATATCAGTGAGAGAACATGGGAACATATAGAAACTAAATACTGTTGGAGAAGCCTGCTCTCATTCTGCTTCCCTCCCAGCCAGCATCACTTCGCAGAAAGCTAAAGGATGAAGCCTGAGAGGGTCCCACTTCATCCTATCTCACAGGCCATGGAAGCTCTTGACCTGTTGAGAAAGAATGTTTTTCTGCTCAAGGGTCTTTAGCTTCTGGGGAAGCTGGAATAATCTGTGGGAAATGGTCAGTGCCTTGTAGTGCCTAGTGGGACACTATTTATGAAGTGACTGCTTTAATGAGCACCCCCAGGAATTTGCTGTTTTCTTAATACACAGTTAATGGATTAGTCCATTCAGTACAACTTGAGCAGGCAGCATAGGATGTGAACTGTACCTTTGCAGTATACTACACTAGAACATCTAGAATATCTGCACAGGGATATGACTGGTTTGTGGGTACAGACATTTGAATAAGTTGTGGGGTAAAAAGACACAACATGAAGAGATTATCAGAATGGCCCCCACTAACTGCCAGTGTATGGGGTTTTATCCACCATGAAAGACAGACAATTGCAGGCTTTTTTATCTTTCAGTAGAAGAGCAGCATGCCTCCCTTGTGTTTGAGGAGTAAAAGTTGGTAACACAAGCAATTACAGATGGTCGGTACATGTAGTCAAAGTTCGCCTTCTAATTCACCCTGCAGTGACTCATTCATATGCCTACACCTAGTGTTTTTACCAAAAGCCCTTCGGCGTGCTTTGGCTCATCTGTTTCAATTTCTGCAAGTGTCAAAGGCTGTTTCCCCTGTCAAATGTTCAGGTGCTCTAGAATTTCACTGTTGTAGCCCTCAGCAGTGTCAGTATGGAGTCATCTCCAGCGATGTCATTCTGACAGCCTGTGGGGAATGGCCTCTAAGCATCTTCAGTAATTTCTAATTTTCTCACCTTTCCCTTTTTATAAAATACATGCTTTACCTTTTCTACAAGTTTTTCCTATTGATTCCTTCCTTCTTTTTTCAAGGAAGAAAATGAAGGATCCTCACACTTTATGTCCTGATGGAAAACTTTGGAGCAACCTTCTACTAAACTTAATCTTGCAAACTGAACAGAACTATTTCTTGGAATACTGCCAAGATTGTTGAGACAACCATACTATGATTAGATAGCATATAACTGCTTAAATGGCATCCAAGATCTAACTGCTGTTAGAAATATTGCACTGTAAATGATGTTAACATAACATCAGAGCACAAACCTGTGCCTCTTTGATTAGTTTTCAGGCACTGTCACCTGAATTATGGACCGTATCACATATCATCTATTTCTAAATCTAACTACCAGCTGCAGCTGAAGGTTTGCTTAGGTACCAAAAAATATTTTATTTTCTAGAAGAGATTCAATAAGCAAAAAGTAATGGAAAAGGGAAATCACAGGTGATCTGCCCATTCCACCTGGAACCAATTGTATCTAATCAATTGTTTTGGGTGGAAATTGCTGAGTTATGGGCATTTGGTATGAGATGACTAATGTCCTTTAGGTAGATTCAAGCTCTGACTCTGGGGCCAGAGATCTGTTGAAGTAAGATCTGACATTTTGCCCTAGAAGTGTAAAGGAGTTTTTGAAATTACAAATGCTTTTATTTGAAATGTTCTCAGCTTCCTCAGAACAGATGGGTCTCACTAAGAACAGAGCCAAAGCAGCCTGCTGGTGTAACTCATCTTTTTTTAATACAAATCCAGGTGACTTTTCATTTTCCCTTCACTCACCAAGTTTTCCGTCAGCCAGCATGGTTTCTGCAGTTGCTCGGTGTAGCTGTAGAAACTAGAGTGACTAGGAGTAACTGAGTGAGCCTTACCCATTTTCTAATTTACAGACAATATCCCTTTGAACACATGAACTCCAGCAGGAGTCAGAGAGAAGCCCAAGAAATGCTTGCAGTGAAAGAGCTTTCATTGCTGAATTCACAATTTCCTGCTCAGTCTTGGTCCTTAGCAGCTGTGATTTTAGGAGCTGGGAGAAGAGCGTGACTCCCGGAGAACAGGAGGGCAAAGCTGCTGGCTGTCCACTGCCTTTTCCACTACAAACAGAGTGAAAGACAAGAGATGAAACAAACTTTGCCTCACTAAGTAGGCAGCTCAAATAAAAACTCTGCCCAGGACACTGAAAGCAACAGTATACAGTGCTGAGCAAAACTTTAAAGGTTTTCTTGTACAGCTTGACTGCTTTTCTATTGGGCAGACAAATTGTAAGTATCTCTTGAGCATACAGAATAGGCTGGAAACTGCATGCACACAATCCTACCTGCATAAGCCTTATACCTTCTGTTGCAAATGGAAACATCACAGTAATATCCTTGTCAGTCTGGGTTTCCAATTTCAGTCATAGCCACTTTTAAGAAAACAGTAAGTAAGATCGATTTTTTTTCAACTCATCTCTCTCTCACTACCTGCCCCTAAAAGAATTTGCTTGGAGCTTTGTGAAAGTCATTATGCTTTTACATTTGTCCTAGTCATTCACTCCTAGGGAATAGAACACTTTATCACAGGCCATATCCCATTTTTGCTGGAGTTCATGCTCTGTCTGCCATGACTGCCAATGACTGGGTCTACATGCTGTGTATTGGCTGTTCACAGAAGTCAAAGTACTCTTTTCCTGACTTTTGAAGGCTTTTTAGGCGGCCTGAACATTAGCCTTGTGATAGCTGAGCCTTATGATATGTTATTTTAGCAAATATTTTTCAAGGGCTTTAAATTCCTCGGGGCTGTACGTCCCATCTGTAGTCACACATCTTTGTTTTACAACCTGACCCCTGTTGCCATTTCTCCCTGCTGCTCGCCACTCCCTGCAGCAACTGGAAGTTACTGGCCCCTCCTCTTGTGCCCATCCAACAAGCTGGTACCATTAAGTAAACCCTCAACATTTCAGCCCACGCAAGCTGGATTAGCACAAGATTGTGTCAAGTGCATGCTGGTATTACTGTGGGCAAAGGTGATCCTGCAGCCTAGCCAGCTGCTCTGAGAAGGGAAGGATAAGGGGGGACCCAGGGCTGCTGCCCTTTGAGCACAGCCTGCTGCTCCTCCCACGCTGTCCAGGGAGGAGTGCCTTGTTTGGAATTTTAGCCTCTGTTCAAACACCTAGCATTATGTGTGCTTGTTAAGGGGAGGGTTAAACAACAAACAAATTATGTCTTCTCCAGTTTTATTTTTACTAATATGCTTTCACATGGAAACTAAAGAGGACTGCAGATTTTAGTCAAATAGCAGCAAAGCCTACCCTTTTATGAGTGTCCATCCCTCCCTCCCTGCACTCCTCTCAGATTTCCTTATCTACATCCTTTCTGTAACTTTTCAGTGCCCAGCCTCACCACTTCAATTTTTCATACCCTTCAGAGCAATACTAAACTGTCATAATTACAGCTATGGGATTAATTTTTCCCTAAGGCAAACAGAAAGCAAGGATGGCAGTTTCACCAGCAATCTGTGTGAAAGAATTCTGTATACTGTGCAAAATACATTAGTAAGTTCAGAGTAAAAGTTGGGAGAGAAATTTCCTTTATGTTGGAGAGCACTTTCATCCTTACAAAATGTACATAATGCAAGATGATTTATAGCTGTGGTAGATCCAAATATTTGCAAATACAGACACATGCATATTTATATCCCTAGAAATATTCCTAGTGCACCTGCCATCAAAGCAGTCCTGGGTAAATATAATGCACAAAAGCTCTGCGGGAGCTGGCTGTGGTATCTCAGCTCTCTTCATAACTGAGTGCACACAATTTTGGGGATATTCTCCCCAGACAGCTCCATTTCAGTGTAGTAACTCTTTGTGTACACAAGAGATATTATTTAACATATACAAACTGAATGTTGATCATGTTAATGCACAATATGTAGACTCTGCTAACCCTGTACAGAAGCAGTGTGGACAGGAAGCGCAAGCAAAAACATGTCCATGCACAGAGTTTGAGAGATGCTAGAGTATTGTTTGCGCTGTAGAGTGTTAGAGTCATGCTCATTCTCTCTAAGGATATCTTTGCCAGCTGTTTTTAGAGTTACTCTGCTGTTTCAGTTCTTAAGTCTAAAATACTTGGTAAATACTTTTCTATGGAGAGGCAAAATAAAATATGTCCTTCACAATACGGATGAAAGTGAAGCTGTTCCTAGCAAGGCAAGTTTTATGTCCTGCAAATGCCATGTGGACAGGGCATACAGCAGTCATATGAGATAATATACAGGTACCTTTTTCCACTGGGGCTATAGAGTAAATTGGGTTTCTAGTTCATTTATATCCTGAAAATCTGGGCCACTTATTTCATGCTGTATTTTATTGTATTTAGTATAATATTGCCCTGAAATGTGCAGTTAATTACACAACTTCCTGTTTTAAATTCCATAATAACTCTTCTCCTGCCAAAAGTGGATTGCTTTTAATAGGATTCTGTCCCTTTTTGGCAATATGCGGTTGTGTATACTCCGTTCCCATCCTTATTATTCATGCTCTGTATCAAGAGACTACAAGCTCATGAGGTGAAATTCAGCCTGCGATAAAGCTAGTGGCAGGCCTCCCAGGCATTCAGGAAGGCTGTGTTCCCACCAGGGTTGTTGCATTCCCACCACACCCATCTGCTAATGAAGCAGCTCCACTAATTGCGCTGGAAGGGAAACCCTGAAACAGTCACATTGTTTTTCCTCAAAGCAAATAGGCCAGGCTATACCCTTTGAATCTCAGTCTCTCCTGCACTTTTAACCTCTGGCTGTAGTCATGCAACATCCATCACGAGATGCCTCCTCCAGGACATCCCTGGAGCAGCCAACAACCCCCTAGCTAACACTGCCTAAACACAGCAGGTGAAGAGAACACCTCCTGTGGAATATGTGACGGATGCAGATTTGACAGCACAAACTTCACTGTCACCTTTTATTTGGTTGTTCCTGTCTGCTCTTATGCTGGGTTGTTCCTTTTGACATGGGGGTAATGCCTGCGGCTATAACCTGGCAGCCTTGCAGATTCAGAATATGCCTCCAATAAATTTTCAACGGGGTTTATATTCTTTGTTCTCCTGATTGGTTTAATGTGCTTTTGTTGGGAATTTCAAATGCTTTTGTATCATGCATAAGACTAAATGCAGACTGATTTCTTTGTGAAATGCAACAAATACAAACATAGAAGGTAAAGCACATGTATGCATGTATATACAGATACAGTTTTATATGGTACAAGATAGTGTATTTTATTTATCACAGAAACCTAATGCAATAAGATTATAAGTGTAGATTATTTATATTCCTAAACGTATTGTGTGCTAAAAATTTTTGCTTTCACATTCTGGCCTTTTCTGTGGAAAACACTGTTTAAAGAATTCACTACCAGGGTAAAACATTTGCTACAAAACCTTTTCAGAAGGAGATTTTTGTAGCTTTATGATGTTAGACATGCAAATTAATGATACTTTCTTGTTAAGGGTTTTTTCCCCTGAAAACAAAAGGGGAAAAGGAAGACATATTCTCTCTTTTCAATTAAAACATTTTCTACTCTATATTTGAAATACTATACCTGGTATGGGTTCTTCTCCTTAATAACTGCTATTGCTAGTCAAACAGCAGGGTTATCTTCTGCATGACAGAATTGATAACTGAGCTAGTAAAACCCCTTAATGGAAGGAATGCGCTGTGGAGTCTTAAGATATGAAATAAAAGCAAGATCAGAAAGGACATGTTTAGCAGTCAATACAGCCATTAGAAGGAAAGGGTCCGTGAAATGTTTCAGAAACATCAGTACACCAGAAATGGTTGTTTCAGGGATGACACCAGAAAATGTGGCCCTGCCTTCAGGCATTTATTTGCCAAGGTTTGAGCCAACAATATACGGTAAGCATTGCTCATGGACCACCATGCCTCTTTGTCTCAACACTTGAGCTAAAAACCATTCAGAATTGAAAACACCACGGTGGATCTCAGGGTCTGCTCAACACTCACACTATACCTGGTATGGTAGGAGCTTCTGCTCTAAGGCAACCAAACACCAAGCTGCCACAATATCTGATTCACCTGCTACCTGAATAGTGTGAAAAGGAAAATGAAGCCTCGTAAGCCCTGTTCTCCCTGGAGACCTGCAATTATTTTACCTACTATGGCCCACAAGGAATCATGAGGGAGTATTAGAGAGAGCCATAACAAATCCACAGTGCCTATCTTTCCTACTCCAAGCACAACAGTACTAGCAGTGGCATTTGAGAGGGGAAAAGCCACCATCCCACCATGCATTTGTGTGGGAAAAGAGGTGTCAAGGGCTGGTCATTACTAGACATGGTTTGATGTGTTTACACCGAAGCCTTCAACATACTGCTCATTCCAGTATAAACAGATCAAAGCAAAGGGTATTATTATATATTTGTGTAGCCCCAACAGTGTGCTAGGCACTTAATTTGCCATCTGAGGCTGTTCCTTTTGCTGTGATATTTCAGGCAGGGTTTCCCATTCATCACACTGATCCCATTCTGGGGCTGGAGCACAAGGTCAGCTGTCATTGACTCTGTCACGCTCAAAGGCTGTGGTGCTCTGGTAATTAAGACTGTTAGATGGGAGGGCCTCTTTTCCTGCTATTTGATGTAGAGTAGGTGCAGATGAAAGATTTATAGTTTTAATTCAAATACAGGACTTGTCTTTGACAACTTAATTGTGTTTGCAGAGAAGTTCTGGACCCTTTCTCTTGCCAAGTCATTACAGAAAGGCCTCACATCTACCAGGAAGCTGTTTGGATTAAAGAAATAACCAAAGGGACTCTGCGTTAGTGCTGATAGAAGCAATAAACATTTGCTTGTCCTTCTGCTTGTAGCAAATATGTTGCTTAAGATAGTACATTTCATACTTTGAGACCAAAGTAGGTATATGTTTCCTAACTTTTTTTTTTCCATGTCTATATTCATCTCTCTAATCAGAATTTTCTTTTTATAGCACCCTTATTAAAATCAGTTGCTGGTAAAGTGAACAGCTAGACTGAACATGATTCTAAAACTAGATACTTGTTCCTTTAATAAAAATGTGATTATAAACTCCAAAGTATGGTTTTATTCTATGAGCAAAATTGCTTCTAAAGTTGTTTAGTTATCCAAAGTCATTGCAACACTCCACATTTATCAAAAACATTTTCCTTGCACCCATCTACTAAGAGGCAAACATCAGATCCACACAGAAAATTCCCTAAAGGTTAGGAATCACTCAAGGCACCCAGCCAGTACATGCAATTTTTTGATGGACAGGCATGTAGTGCTTGAGCTCACACTGATTGCCTTGATCATCAGCATTGGCTTCTGCCAGCAGATACTGGGAGAGGCAGAGTTTTGCACTCTGCACGGGCAGAGGGGTTTTTGCTGGAAGATTGTGGAGTAAGTCCCAATAAGTGAGGTGGGAAATCCTTTGGCACAGGAGTGCCTGGCTTCTATGTCTGGTTTTGAGAGAGGTGATGGATGGTCAGATGGCTTGAGACAACACACCATGTCCATTGTTTGGTTCACTTGTTTTGGCCATGGGATCTGCAGAAGCATGGCAAGTTTGGGGTCTGGGGCCTCACTCCATCTGTTTGGTGTAACTCTTCATGCAAACTGGCCCTTTAAAGGCAAGGAAACTCAGCTTGTTGATTTTTTTTTAAGAAAGCTTCCTAGAAAAAGCTAGGCGTCTCAATTTGTGTGGCTGTAATTACAGAGCATCTGAGCGTTTTACAACCATTGCTGCAATTGACCTGGTAAAAGGAGCTGAAGCACAGACTGCAAGACAGGCACTTAAAGAGGCATTTCAGCCCCTGAAGTGTCTGATAGTTTCCTGGTGATCCAGAAGTCTTCAGCCATACTCAGCATAGATGAGTATCTTCAAGCTCATAAAAGCCTTCAGACTGTTACTATCCGGAGTCTTGAGGGAAGCAGAACAAGGGATTTAACCCCAATTTCATGAGCCCCCAATATCCAGCATTTTCTCCACATGCACACACTGCCAGTAAGGTGCAGCTCAGGGCACAGGGTGCCCTCCCTTGTGGGTCCTCTCCAAAAGAAAGATGTCATGGTTTGAAACTGGCCAGACACCAGGCACCTGCGAAAACCACTCATTCACCCTCTCCTGCTACAGCTGGACAGAGGAGAGAAAAATTTAACAAAGGACTCATGAGTTGAGATAAGGACTGGGACCAAACACTCCAAGGGCAAAACAGGCTCAGCTTAGAGATACAAAGTGAGTTTATTACTAACCAAATCAGAGCAGGATAATGAGAAGTAAAATAAGTCCTTAAAAACACCTCTTTTCCCCAACCCCTCCCTCCTTCCTACCAACAGTCCAGGGAGATTGGGGGGG
>VZRL01004804.1:346355-545975 GCA_013397895.1 Origma solitaria
GGGGTGGTGGTGCGTTTGGTCATTTGCCAAGGTTTTCTTCCACTTGGCTGTGGGAGAGAAGTTGTTCCCCTGTAAGCCTGTGGGGTCCTTCCCACAGAAGACAGTTCTCCATTAAATTTTCCAGTGCGGGTCCAATCTCATGAGTAGCAGTCCTCCCAAAACTGCTGCAACATGAGCTCCTCGCATGGGCAGACAGTCCTCCCAAAACTGCTGCAGCGTGGGTCCCTCGTCCATGGGGTGCGGTCCTCCAAGGACAGGCTGCTCCAGCCTGGAAGCAGGGCCCCCTCTCTCCACCTTGTCTCCCGGTGGAACACAGCCTCCTCCAGTATCCACCTGCTCTGGAGTGGGCACCTCGTCCATGGGCTGTGAGTGGTCTCTGCATCCTCTGTGGACCCCCATGGGCTGCAGGGGCACAGCTGCTCCACCATGGTCTTCACCATGGCCAGCAAAGGAAACTCAGCTCCAGTGCATGAAGCACCTTCTCTCCCTCCTTCTGCACTGACCTTGGTATCTCCATGTTGTTTCCCTCACGTATTTCCACCTTCTCCTCTTCTCTGTCTGGAATTAAAACTGTGCCCCTATCTTTGTTTTGATTTCTTCCTAAATATGTTATCCCAGAGGGAAAACCAGTATCTCTAATGGGCCCAGGCTTGGCCAGCAGCATGTCCATCTTCAGAGCCATCAGGGATTGGCTCTGCTGGACATGGTGGAAGCTTCTGGCAGCTTCTCACAGAAGCCACCTCTGTGGCCCCCATGCTACCAAAAACCAGGCCAAGCAAAACCAACACAGAAGAACAGAGGTAGCAAGATAATGCACATGCCATTGAGAAGAAGCAAATCCAGGGAGGAGAGGAAATGTCACCTCCCCAGGACCCACAACCGCTACTGCATTTGGGCAGTGGTGCTTCACCTCTGATCCCAGCAGCCCAGCAGGTGTGGAGAACAACATCTAAAACAGCATGAAGGAAGGACAAGCACCAAGTTCAGGCATCTGGAGAAGCTGAAAGCAACTGGATTTACACTGGAGAAGAGAATTGTTTGTTGGGGTTTTCTTTAGCCTGGTTTTCCGGCGAGCACCATGACTGTGCAAGCTGGGTCCCACCTTGAGTCCTTGCCTGAGACCCCAACCCGTGGCCATGCCCCATGCCACAGGGACTTCCCAAGAGCTGCTCCCCCACACCCCAGGGTAGCCTGTATCCCAGGCAGAGGTGAGCCAAGGGGTTTGGACTTCAGTCTCAGGGTGGGAAAGAGAAATGGCCTTTGCCATTTCCTAAGTGTTGCCAGGGACTTAAATGGAGATTGTGACCTCTCAGGTACAGGCAGGCAAACACTAGCAAAGGAAAGGGAGCAGCACAAATCCTTGGCACCTACACCTGGAGGCCATGGGGCAGAAGTGGGTGCCTTTCTGAGGGTTAGCAGAGGCTGAAAGGGCAGAAGTGTAATTTATTGGCGTGGCACTGTCCACCCCAGCGGAACAAAGCTGTGCCCTCTTGTTTACCAGCTCTGTGAATAATTCTCCCTTGTAGACTGTGCTACAAATAAACCTCATCACCTTTACCAGATGGTGACACAAATTTCTTCATACATAATCTAGATTCAGGCTGTGTACTGAGGGGTCTTTCAATAAAGAAGTGATTTTACGTCATGTCTAAGCACACACCCAACAGGCTGCCATGTCACCTCTGAAGGATGTAGCCTGAAGAAGTTTATTCGCTTTTGGCAAAAAAGGGCAGCTCTTTTTTCACAGGCCTCCCAACCCAATATAATCTGGGCCAAGACCATCCAGCAACATTTACATCAGACAAAAACATCAGATCTACTTTTGTGGGGTTTTTTAACCTCATAATTTTCTTTTAATTCATACACCAATAGATCTTACCTCCTAGTTGGGTCCAGAATCCAACTTTCTTCCACATTTACTCAGTGTTTCTAAGAATCTGGCAGCACACACTAACTGTACACACATGGTTGGTTGTAGGATATGACTTTATAAAGCAGGGAGTTTTACAGCCCTTGGATTTAGTGTGTCTGATGCTGCAATTTAACGGCAGAGCAAAGATAGTCATGTCACCATGTGCTGATGCTCTTTCTTCAGAGAGCACTGCAGAAATAAGCAGAAGCCATCCAAGAAAATATTTGGCCCTTGTGTTTAAAAAGGACTCCAATTCCTTTAATGAGACAACATTGACAGTAAAAGCACATTACCAGCATAAAAGGGAGAAATGTCTGCAGGAGATGAAAGTTTTCATGGCTTTGAAAATTTTCTGATTAGGGGGATTTATGCTTTCTGCAGGGGGAAAGGAGGACTGGAAAGGTAACTTTTCATCACCTCTGAAAACCTGAACAATTTTCCTTTAAATACCAGAAAGTAGATTTAGGAGCTTAGCACTTGCCATTGAACTTTGTAAATGCCGGCCAATAATAATGACAGATTTTCCCAACTGAATATTAAATCTATCACTTCTTGTTATAACCTCATAAAATGACAAGAATGATAGATAGTCCTTTAGCACATCCCTTTGTGTTTCTGCAGTCAGTTGTCATCTATCTGTTATTCTCCACATCATTTATTGTATGTGTAACCCTCTCCTGAGCTCTAGAGGAGGTCCCAGACAATTCTAACTCCACAGATGTGCGATTTTGGCAGGATCTCTCACATAGAGAGAGGTTGCTGCTCCTCAGAAATAATCCTGCCTTGGTGCAGGGATGAAGTGTTGTAGCAGATCCTTTCTAATTAGCTGTGAACTTTGAAGGAAGAAGTCCTTCCATGGTGTTGCCATTGCACTAAAGGACCCTACTCTCTGGAAGGTGTCAGACGAAAAAATCATACTGAATCAGATGCATGTAATTCAGAGAGACTTTTTGAAAGAGAATGCAATTTCAGATTACTAATATGCATCTTGATTGCTCTTTATCAGAGTATACTAATGTGCACTGAGCTCTGAGCTGCCATGACAAGGCTATTACCAGCTTCAAACCAGTTCATTTTCAGCTACCTCAGACTCACTGCACTGTCCCTCTCTTGTCTATAAAACTTTCAAAAGACACAGTCTCACACCCCCTCTGTATGATCTGTTTTGATCAAATACATGCACACTGACAAACTTTCAAAGCTCTTGAGTTCTTTAACAACCAGAGTCCCTGGAGCTCTGTGATAGTACAAAACAGCAGAAACTATGAGCTAAGTGTTTGAACATTTCTGACAATGTCAGAATATGTCCACCCTTGTACACCTTCCTGAATTTCCCACACAATCTGAATGAGGACAGCCGTTTGTATCTTGAAAGTATAGAAAATTATACACCAGAAGACAAAATGAAATAGTATAATAACACTGCAGTCAACAATGTATTTCTACTGGACTATGCCTGAATCAGTTCTGACTTTATTTGTATGAACAGCTTATTTCTTTATTGGAGATACGGCAATTCTCACATTATGGAGCAGTATCATTTAAAATAAAATCTTGATTAATATCACTCAAAAATTAAATATTGAGATAGTTCAGTTCCTTCCTTCAAATCCACTGGGAAAGTCACAGACAACATGTATAAACTCTTGGAATGGAAAATGATGAAACATCCCAGAGGATCATTATTCCTCACCACTTCCTGAAATCTGTTCCTCAAATCCCCCAAACTAACAAGCCTGTGGATTTATGATTTATTGAGAGGTCCATGGGTTTCTCAGACCATTCACCCAATTTTGTGAGGAAGTGAGGGATTAGAGAGAGCTACACAAGCAGGTCAGCCAAGGTTCATGTCTTGACTTAACTGTAAGTTGATGGTGACATTTTCCAGATATTTATGGGAGTTCATCTTGGGAGATGGTCATTTTATAGACAAAAGGTGGAATTTTCTGAAGCAGGTATAGCCAGAGCCTCGTGCATCCTTGCAGAATAGCAAAACACTTCTGTCCCACCAGTGTTTTCAAAGACAACTGAAACATGGAGGAGTGGCACAGTGCTCTGTAGGTCAGAGAGGTGAAATCTGAGATGTGCCATTTGTCCCAGGTTTCCAAAGTGAAGCAAGAAGTCAGTGAATGTCTAGTTTTTTCCACACCAGGAAACTGTGGAGGTCCTTGATAAGAGCAGGGGTGGGCAACATATCTGAAGAGTCAGCCCTGAGGCAGGGAAGTCCAGACCCTTAACACTTTGAAAAAGGGAGGCCTGGGTCTCCAAGATAGGCTGGTGCAATTCCTTATAGAGACCTGGAAACCATTGATAACTGTCTTCTGCTGTCAAACAGTGTCACTGTAAATATTAAGGTTTATATTAGCAGCAGTGCAGGTAAGAGACTGCCTATATGAGAATGGCATATTGCAACTGTCTTTTCCTTTGCTTTAAAAGGCCAAATGGTCAGTATATGCAACTATCTAATTGTTCTTAATAAAAAGCCAGAAATATGTGTGTTGCTTCAGAGATAATTTTTTAAAATGTCAGCCCTATGCCTTCCATTCTGGATTGGACATAACACAGGAAGGGATGGTAATAACCCAGTTGTGAATGGGGGCTGAGAAGGTGAGGACTAGAAGAGTGAGAGATCACTCAAGACCCTTTTCGCCTACACTGGCTGCTTCCATTCTCAGGAGTCATTTTGACTGGATGTTTAAATGAAGAGATTTTAAGCAGGACAGTGCTCTGCGGACATGAACTAGCTCAGCACTGGCTGGAAAAGGATTGTCAGAGTTGTTGCAGGATTTCAGGGCATTCTGATATAATATTCCTTGAAAGATAGGATCAGTTTTCCCTTGATGAATATGTTATTGCTGCTTGCTACAGCTGTTCATAAGTGTTTCCAAAAACGATAACCACTCTTGCCAGCCCTTATTTTGCTATCATTCTCTTTCATAATGCAGAGAAAAATCATGTAGGCAGATTTTCAGATTATCTTTGCTCTATTTCTCTATAGTCTGCACCCACAGAGAATGTGCCTCTCTTAACTGTTGGGCAACAACAAGATATTTGAGGAAATTTCACAGATATTTGGTGCACCTGGGAGCATGGTGGGATGCAGATTCAACTGACAGTGAAGGTTATACTCTTCAACACATAGAAAGATATGGTCCTTCAGATTCCTGTCATTTTTATTGCAATATTTATAGGTATATCTCGCTAATCTAAATGTAAAATCTATCGAGTGAGTGATGCTGAAAGGAATCTGTTCTTGTAGATTTGTATAGAACACAGAAGATTTTATACCTGATGTGAGCCCAGGAATGTCTTGCAGTTAGCAATACTCAAAGTGGCAGTAAAGAACAGAGTTTACCATCCAGCACAGTGAGCACCAGTATATAGAGGAGGAAATGCTACTGTTTGACACTAATATGTTAGCTCTTCTCAGCTGGACATGCCTGCAGCAATACTATATTATTTCTCTCTTTCAGAGATCTTTTTTTTTCCCTATTCTCATGTGTCTGGTCATCTGTTGCCCACACAACTTTATAACTTTGAGAAAAGAGGCAAAATGTTTTTATTTTTAACAACTGTCTGGAGAAAGTAAAGGGCTTGAATTGTTATGACTATAGGCTGCTGTTACATTGTGCAAGAACAACATTTCAAAATGTGGATGTTAGCACTGGGGTGTTCCAATCCTCAGTCAGGACAACAGCATTTCAGAAAACAATACATCTATTAACAAAAGCGATTTGTACAAGAATGTCATTGGCTTAAGCTACAATATGTGTTTAATTGAATCCATTCTGTTGAAATCTTTTAAAGTCTGGAAATCAATATCATAAATTCTTTACTGTAGTCAGGACAGTATAGCCATAACAGGTTTTGGAAATGTTTCCTAGCCCTCCTTTTATCTACCTTTCTCATTTTGGGTAAAAAAGAGGTAGAAACAACATCACTGAATTTTTTTTTTAGTGTCTACACTGCAAAAGAGGGATGCCTCTAACCAGAATATACTGTAGAGCTGGTGTAAAAGTCTGTTACCCATTTAGATACTCAGCACTTTGCAAAGGCTGTGGCTGTAAAACATGAATGGTGTGCTTGCCTTTCACATACCAAGACGCAATACTCTATTTTCCCGTACAGTACTCATTCCCAGCTTCTTTCTTGCATATACTTACCATCAAAGGCTCTTAATACTTTGCAAAAACAAAATGGGATTAGCTCAATGTACCATGCTTCTAAGAGAACGCAGGATTATCTCATTCCCCAATCCTTCTGTCTGTAGCTGCTTACACTCTAATTCTAAGACATAAGGTCTACCAGTAGAGGATAAGGTGGAAACCTCAGAGAGCTACTCAGAGAACTCAGAGAGCTACTACAGTGTTGCAGCTCTGAGAAGGTGGATATGCTCATGGAATCTGTCAGAGGTGTGTCCTGCCCATCAACACAAGGACCATGTGCTGTGGGGATACTGCACCAGTGTCATAAGGTGGGAATCTCTTGCTCGTCTTTGTTCATAGTGATGCCTTCAGGTACAGAGATCTGTACCTGGGATCTGTTAGGGGGTCTGACTGAGGGGTGCTAGTCTTTAGAATCAGTGTAAACCTGGGAAGTACGATCGGTGAAGTCATAAGTGCTTGTCATCTTGTCTTAATTGGTGTCTCTAAACTAAATCAGGATTATTTTAACTATTCTAAGTTCAGAAATATGACTTGCTAAGAGTATCTGGAATACTAATACCAAATGAGCATGAGGAAGACATTTTTAGCCTTAATAATGGTGGAGAAACAATAATAAAAATCATATTATAATAGAAATTCTGTGAATGCTGTCACTCTTCTGGGTCCAAACAAATGGTGCTGAGGCTTAATTAACTTCTCACTTGAAGTTTTCCAGAGCTCAGATAAGTGGATTTGAGACAAGAGCATTTACAAAAGAGCTTTGCTGGTCCATACAAGGGACATTTGCTAAAAGGATTATTGGAGATATACATATTCACCTGCCTAGGTGCAAAGAAACTTTGTGCACTTAAATGCTCCCTTTCTGGATGGGCTTTTGCAAGAGTCAGCTTGCAAATCTGGTGCCTTCAGTTTTTAAAACCTTTTGTCTTTATAATGAAATCTAGTTTCAAGAGGAGATTCAAATGGCTAAGGATTTTTTAAATGAGTTTTTTTTTTTAAATATGCTTTTCACTTATGGTATGAAAAACTTCTTTCTGCATGAGCTTCTGGCTCTGTGGGCTACAACTCTCTGAGCTGACCATAAGCAAGGATCTTTTGTTATTTTTAGACTGTCAGGAGTTCCTCCCATCTGGCAATCAGCAAAGTGCAGAACAAAAGGGTGTTTCCAACAAGCGCCAGCTTCAACAAAAGCTTTTACCTTTCCAACCAACTTTGGGTCTGCATAATAAAGCAAAAGGAATGGTACAACGTGTGAAGAGCTGTGCTGTGTAAACAGTTTGTTGTTGATATGCATTCCACTGCTGGACTTAGGGCTAACTTAACTAGTTCTGATGCAATGAAAGTTTAACATCTAGGCATCATGTGCCAGCTGATAAACGATGGGGGACAAATTAAAACCAATTTTGTTTGCTTGAAACAGCACTGTATCAGGAGTCTGTCAATTAGTTGCCAGCAGAGAGCACAGTCATTATATGACTACCTTCTGGCTATAAAAATTGTCCAGCTACTCTGCTAGAAGCCTGGGTCTAGAGAATTGCTGGTAGGAGGCTGATTTCAAAGTTCATTAGGCTGAAACTTGGCAGACGAATTTTCAGGCCAGATGTGCATGGTTTATTTTTTAAAAAAATTGTATCAATCTTTTCAAGCACCTTTGATCTAGAACTTGGCAAACAGCTCAGAGTTTTCAAAGTTTCATGTGGATGCTTTTATTCCCAACTTCAGGCTAATGATGGCTTGCTTATAAAAAAGAGGAAAAAAAAGGAAAAAAAAAAAGCAACCCAAAATAAAAATACAAAAAAAGCCTCATAAGCAAAGCCTTCAAGATAACTATATTAGACTCCTAAATGTTCCCCCTTCTCCTCCTCAAATATTGCAGATAACAAAACTACATGAATATGCCTAGTAGACTTCTTGCCATGCTTCAGTGCCAAATTGAAACCATGCCACCCAATAACAAACCTTGACCTGCAGTGTAATTGCTCCATTTTTCATGGTTTCCTCCTCTGTCCTAGCCTTTTCAAACTGCACTAACCTGCCACCCACTATTCCAGACAAGTTACCAGCCAGGAGGCCAGTTTTTAAATGAAACAGGGTTTTAACTTCAAAATGGCATGAGGAATTTAACTGCTTCAAGATGTATCATGTATTGCTAACCAAAGCCTGGAGTGCTACCTAATATATGACATCCCCATGGAAATGTCAGCAAATGCTACTGCAGTACAGAAATAGCAGAAGCTGACTACAGTAATGAGAATGAGGGGGAAGATTATAGATGTGCTGGTGAGATTCAATGCTGAGAGTTTTCAAAATAGGTCTGCAAATACAGCTAGATTTTTACTCAATCATCTCAAATACCCAGAGGATTTTGAAGAGTGAACAATACAATTTTCAATACAAAGTTAAAAGGTGCTGGGTCATTAAAATCTTTTTTTAATGGGCATCTAGTCCTTTAAAGCAATAGTAAGTAAGCCTCAGTAGGGACACAATTTCATCTGAAACCACTGATTTTCTACAGTCTTCCTGATAGTTTTGGAGGTTCCTCTTTGTGCTTAGACCTGGATTAAAGTAAAGATGTTGCAAGTGCTCTCCACAGGACCCTAGCTCCTTCAGAATCACAAGGATCTAATTTTTAGTTCCATTAGGTCTTATGATACTCTAGCCCAAGCCAATACAAAGCCCGCCTTGAAAATATAATTATCTGCTTTTCTCTGCAGGCAGCCTGGAGCAAAGTATTATGCCATATAAGTCACCTGGGCATCCTAGGCACTGTAATATTTAACTCCATCTTGTACCAGAAACAGGGTACATCAGAAAGAGCACTTGGGACCTCTTCAGAGCTGGTGATGGCATGGGAAAGGACACTGACTCTCTGAGCAGTGCAGCCCTCTGGCTTCTTGTGCTATCCTAAGGCAGAACAGCATCATTTGTGGGGAGAGGCACCTGCTACTCCTAGCTGAAGTCTGTTTGGCCCAGCAGAGACTCTTTTGACTTCAAAGAGGGGCCAGGTTTTTACACGTCAGGCTTTTCATCATTGTTTCTTGATTAACGGTATTAATAAGGCAGGTGTTGTACCCTGCCTGGTCGGTGTTTTGTCCCTGGAGAGGTGTAATCCAGCAGAGTGGGAGAAGGATGTTCATGTAGTAAATCTTATACTATTTAAATAGGAACCTTTTCTTAATGGGGGATATGAGCAGTGTTTAAAAACTGCAGAGCTAAACACTCCAGGGATCAGATGTAAATGAAGATTAAGCCTTGTGAAGGCTTCTACCTTGGCTTTTTTATTGGGATTGCTATAGTGACAAAGGCCTTGATGTTTTATGACCCTGACCATATGGTTGCGTGGTCTGGGGAAGGAGGGTTTGGTGAAGGGCAGGGGAAGGCAGGGAGGGAAGCAAGCTTTCTATTACTGCTGCAGTGAAAAAAGTGTGTTCAGCTTTCCTGCTCTGGTGCTTCCTAACCTACAGCACATGGCTACCAATTCCACAGTCTTTATGGGGAAATCACACGGGCATTGTTAAATCATTTAGACTAAACTTTGAAAGAGAAAAATAATAAGGTGATTAAGGACAACCTGAAGCTACTTGATAATGTATGCTGAGGGGATGGAATTGCCTTTCATTACCAGGCTAGAATGACCACTAGATGCTGAGTGCAGGGAAAAGGTAGGTGGTGAATACTTCTGCTTTTTTTTCAATAGGGCAACTGCTTATGTTCTTTCCATTATAGAAGACACAGATGCACAAAGCAAGAGGTTCAATGCCTTCTGCAGAGAGCTCTATTAGGTCTGAGCTGAAATTGAATCATGCTAATTTTAAAATACTGCAATATAGTTATTTTATTTCCTCCAGCTGTGGGTCTTGACTTTTGGCTAGAAAGAGGGGGCAGAAAGACAGGGTGAAAGAAGAACTGGAAAAAATAAGATAGTAGATATTGAAATAAATTTTTGAGGTATTGTACTGCCTCCCCCTGGAAATGAGTACAATCCTTGATCTGCTCTTAATATTTAGGATTCACAAATCAAGAATTCCTTTTCCACATGAAAACTTGTTAGGATGTTAAAAAATATGGGGAGTGCCTGAAGTATCCTTACAGATTGCATGCAGTAAGGCCTGTTATTCAAATTCTTTTCGTCATAGGCATCAGTGGGAAGCCTTTACAAAGACACAGAAGGGAATTGGGTACTTACTTTCCACTCAGTGCCTAAATCCCCTCTATGCCAACGGAGATCTTTCCTTAGGCAAATAACCAAAGAACTCTGAAGAATATGAAATTGGATTTATGATACTAGAAATTCCCAACAAAGACTAAGTACTGAATTTATAGTTCTCATGTGGATTCTTTCAAAAAGCCTCACTTGCTAGAACTTGGTTGGATGCTTCTTTATCAATCAGTATAAAAGTTAAGATAGGAAAAAATTCAAGGTTTGATTGGCAGGTGCCCATGTGTTTGCTGTCATTTGATTTGGTGATATTTATAAAATGCTAGAGAAACTGAGTATTCATAAAGTATCAGTTCACACATTGCAGGAAGTTAACATCATTTCATCCTACAGAGAAAACAAAAAATGTCTGTTTTTTACATCTGTAATGCGATGTGGCACATGCTACACCAAGGTTTTAAAAACTATAGTCACTTTGAGAACAGCTTTATATTTCTGCTTTTTTACCATCTATACCAAATAAATGCAGTTTAATGCATTGTACTTAAATTATACCTTTATTCATTCTGTTATTTTTTGAGGCAGTGAGTGTATCTCAGTCACTGCACACTGTCAGTGTGCAGTTTAGGTAGTTCTAGGGATGCTAGAAGTGAGCCATCATCAGTGGTGAAATTGTCAGATTGTTTTGTGAGTGGTAATTCTCTGGGTTTGCCAGAGCTGACACCTTTTGTCTGTATTCTGACTGGAAAGTAACAATAAATGGCAAGTATTACTGAATAAATCCTGGAAGTCACAGAAGGGTGGGCCTCTCCAAAGGGAGTAGGAGAGTTAATTGCCTCACCTACTAGAGGCCAGAGCTATGGTATTTCTCCCTGACCTGCAAATTTCTTCCAGTCTGTGATAGAGCAATGCCAAACCACTAGCAAATCATTACATTCCTATGAGCAAAACCTGGGTCTGGCAACTCCATGCTTTAGTAGGCAATATTAACTTTTTATCCTAAGTAAAATTATTTGTAACAGGTTTGTGCCTGACACTCTTGGAATTTCGTTAAGAAGTTAAAAAACAAAATAAGGCAAAATGTGAATTTTGGCTGACATCTGACAAAGCACATGCATACATCCTTTTGAATGAGAAAATCTCATTGCAATCAAAGGATAAATATACGTTTTTTGTATTAGCATTTAGATTACCACTTGACTTACAGTTGTTGGGTTTGGACTAAAATGCTGTAAAAATGCTTGAGCATCTGCCCTAAAATATTCTGCCTTGGAGAGATTCTGGACAGTAAACTCCATAATTTTTGCTGTGTGAAGACTGACAGCATGAATGGCTGGAACTCCTGCCTCTGGGAGCAAGGCTGCAGGACACAGGTAGAGCACAGCCGTGCTGGGAAATGGCCACTGTGGAGTCTACATGGTCAGTGTACCTGGGCAGAGAAGGAAAGAGAAAACTTGATCAGTTCAGGTCATTCCTTGCCTTGGGGCTGCTTCATGGCTCCTACTGAGTGTAGTGATTCTGGGCCAGGCTTACAAAACTGAAATCCCAAAGCCAAGCCCCACATGGGTAGGCATCAAAACAAATGTTCAAAGCACTGTGCAAACCTAGGTGTCATAGCTTCCTCTGGAAACTGACTGTGGTCAAGTGCACAGTCTAATGAAAAGGAAGGTGATCAACGCTGGCCTCCAACATGCCAGTGGATAAATTCAGGATCTGGGGTTAGCAACTGGATTACCCTTGGGAGCAGCCCACTTCTAAGAAAAGAAATAATGTGTAGAGACATTTCCATGTCTGTAGTACTTTTCATTGAAAATTGTTTTAAAAGAAATTTTAATTTGAGTCTCCTAAGCCTTCTCAAATAATTTTTGTGGTGAGCAGGCCTCTGTATTGTCCAGTTTCTGGGGTAGGGTTATGCCCCTTACTTAGTAAATTTTACCTGTAGTGGAACACTGACCACTCAAGCAGTACTGTTGGCAAAAAAGGCTAAAAAATGCATGGGAAGTGACTAGACAATTTGATCTGAATCCAAAGAAAAGCAGAACCTCTCGGCTGCTAGTAAAAAAGCGCTGAGTCCTAGAACTTGGTGTCCTGTATCCTTTGGCTAACCAAACTCCAACTTGCTGCCTTATCAAATTTTATGATCCTGTTCCATCTCATGCATGCTTGAATCTGGCATAAATACTTTTCAAATAATATTACCTGTTTTTGTTTTTTGCCAAAATGTCCATTGAGAAAGGCCTCTGCAATGCACCTGCAGACTGACAACTGTCGTTCCACTCACCAAGCAATAGCTGTTTGAACTGTTTTTAATCTGAACTGTGAAAGTCCTGGAGTACTTGGTCTAGCAAAACTCTATTGTCAAAGTAACAAAAACAATAAGCCTTTCTTCACCTAAATAATAGTTAAGAACTCCTTGTGCTCCTCACAGATATTTTCTTTCAAATGCTTGTTCTTCATGAAGCTGAAACAGTCCTCTTATCTTGAGTAAACACATAAGGAAAAAGATAAACCATGTTCTTCAAGACACATGAGAAGGATCAGATTCATAAAATCATAGAACAGTTTGTGTTGGAAGGGACCGTAAAGATCACCTTGTTTCAAACCCTCTGCCATGGGCTCCTTCTACTGGACCAGGTTGCCCAGGGCCCCATTCAACCTGTCACTTCCGATACTGTATAAACAATTTTAAAGCAGATTTAAAGCCTTTATTTTGACAGTAGGTCCACTTCAAAGTAAATGACATAATATATCCTTTGGGAAGGAAACAATTTCTGAGAACAAATGAAGACCTCACATCCTGCATCATAGAAATAACACTAAGATCTGTTAATATGCAAACCAGCTGTTTAAGAAGATTTTCAGTGGCTTCTAAAATACAGGGAAGATTTGACAACTGAAGTTCAAACAGAAGTTTTTAGGTTAGAAAATAAGGAATATTAAGAAGACCATGATATCTTATTATCTAAAATTTGGCACTTCTTATCTCACTAATTTCCTCTGGTTTTCATAACCCGGTGTATCAACTAAATATCAACCGCACAAGCAACAGATTGACATGACACAAATCACAAACAGTACAATTTCTTAAGAGGCCTTGTAAAGGGCAAGAAGTAGCTTTTGTTCTATTCATCCAAACGCATTTGTGCAAGAGCTCTTTGGGTTATGCAAGCAACCCAAAGCTGCCCTTCCAAATCAGTTAGCTTCTGGATTTTAATCACTTAAAGTAAATGAGCTATTCTAGTTACCAGCAGGGAAACAGTTGTCAATCATAGCAGAGAAGAAAGCAGACCAGCTGCAGGGCATGAAATTAAATTTTCCAGGTAGTAGCCAGTAATTGATACCGCAATATGACCATTGCCTAAAAAAGCCAATTTCCAGCTCTATGGAACCACAGCTAGGGCAGGACAGAGTCTGTGACCACCAGCACACTTTCTTGGCAAAGAAATTACTCTGACAGTACTTTCCACCTCGCTGGAATGTAGTTCTGTGTCTTTGTAACCTGCATGAAATGAGACTCTAATCTGATGCAGACAGCATCCCAAGAGTATTTATAGAGATCTAATTTAATAATTAGTTTATAATGTTGCAAAACAAGAGTAGAGCAATCTTGTGTACAATGACAAGAAACTGATGGTTTTGATACTAGGATTATGTGTGTGCCATTAAGCAATGATATTTTTTCCCCAACCTTTTAGCTGAAAAATTAATGAAGAACCTGTTTTAGTAATCTTCATTATACCCCCTTCAGAAATCAAGCATAGGTTCTTCCAGGAGGACTCTGTACCTTGCTTCTGAAGTGCCAAAGTCTCTCAAAGGCTCTCACTGACCCCATACCGAGTGAAGAAAGTGATTCCCACAAGATCCGCAATTGGCCTCAAGCCCCACCCATAAACCAAGGCTCCTGAGTAAGGCACACAGCTGGCCCAGTCATCCCAAGCAAAAGAAGCAAGCCTTGCTGGAAGGTGATTTGTCTCAGCTGCACATTCAGGTGCCCAGAGGTGCCCATATCACAATTGATGTTGCTCAAAGAGAGACTCAAGAGTCACCAAACTCCCAAAACAGGCCCCTCAGTTAAATCACCGAAGCAGAGAGGGATCAGTCTTAACTCTACCCATGGAAGCCAACAAATACTTCTTCCAATAACTTCACTTGGGCACCAACATTCATCTGCTACCACTGAAATCAAGAGGAGCTTTGTCACCACCAGCACGCTGTCCAGTTCAGGCTACAAAACTGAGAGCACACATAAGGGAGTCATTGTAAAATTGCTTTCTTTCACACCTTACAAAATGTAGCAACTGCTTAAAAAGGAGTCCTCGTGCCCACACTACTGAAGGCCTTCCTGTGGATTTTCTCCAGCACACTTTTACCATAAAATTAATAGGAATACATGTGTGTTTAAAAACGGGCAGGATTTACCAAATTGCTGTCTGGAACAGACCCAGTCCCAGTTCACTGGAGCTTCTATGTGGAGCACTGTTTGTAATACTGAATACCAAAACTGCTGCTGATGTTTTTACTGCTCTGCTGCAGGATTAGCAATGCATTCTCTTGTGCCACTAGAGTTTGAAGCTTTGTACTGAATTACAACTAACGGACCCAAGAAATGCTGACAATGTTATCAGCTGGAAGAAACCAGATATGCATAATTTAGAAATGCTTCTCCAATCCCAGTTGCTTCCCAGGTTATTTCTTCTTAGAAACATGCATCCGTAATCAGACATGAAATTCTAACTATTTGATAATAAATGCTTTCCATGTTTGGGCTTATTAGAATACAAAACCAAGTGCAGAAGCAGGAAGAGATTTTTTTTTTTAAATCCCCACTCAATTAGATTTAACTCTCTCAGCCATGTCATTTTTTGATTGCAGAAAACTGGAAAATCATGGCTCTCTATTCAATTTAGATTGCAATCAGATATTAATTTCAGATTTCAATTAGTATTATAATTTTGGTGGGGGTAAAAAAGAGCACAATAGCTAAGAGAAAAATGAGCTACGAATCTCTTCATGCAGAATGAAATGAAGGTCAAAGTTCAGAAATTCATGGATGAATCAAAACCCCATGCTGCTCATTATGGCCACTGCATACCAGGGAACAGCAACCAAGCAGAAGATGTCCTTTCTCCTTTTGCTTCAATTGCTACAAAAATAACTTTCTATCCCTCATCTCACCTTCCAACAAATGAGAGCGATGGCTATCACAAATTTCTTCAACCTGCTGGGACACCAACAAAGGAAAGTTGACACTTGGCTGGCTGTCCTCCTCTCACAGCTAGACCTCACTCTCAGCTTTCTGTCACTCAATTATAATACTCTAGCAGAGAGGGCTCAAGTGTCTCTGAACCTCGCACAGAAATTAAATTGTGCTGTTCCAGGAAAAGGATGAAATTACTTCCTGGCACAGGATATGTGTGACGTTCCCTTCCACCCACACATGCATACAACAGACCTTGTTTCCTTCCTGGCACTGACCAAATCTTCTGCCACATCCTCTCTCCCTGGAGTGATGCTCCTTGCTCTGACAGGGCAGACCGCAGCACCTCTCCTGCAGCCTCTACTCAGTTGCTGTCTGCCCCTGCTCTTCTGGCCCAAACAGTCCTGCAGTACACTGCAGTTAAATAGATAAATCCGTGGAAAAGTGGCTACTGAGAGTCATGAGCATGTATAATGAAGTAGGCTTCTCTTTCTGCTTGGTTTTCAGGTGAATTTTGGTCTTCTGCTCGTTCAAGAACTTCTAGTAGACTGTGAAAGCCAACCCATAGGGCTAATGGAAAATAATAGTTTTGAGGGCCTACATACAAAGTAACAAACTCATGATAGGATATGGCTAGAATGAGAATTTTGTGCCAGTACCTGAAATTTTGATGTGGAAAACACCCCAGGTACTATGCAAAGCTGAGATACAAAGCATAGAATAGGTTTTAACTGACTACTCAGTCTTGCTAATGTGGTGTGCTGAAGCCAAAATCATTTGGACACTATGCTCTGCCATTTGTCCTTGACTATTAATATTCAGTGTAGTTGAGGTAAAAGTACCCCCATGCAGAGGTGAGAGCAGGGCGCTGGCAGCTGAGGTAGCCAGGGCTTTCCAGCATGGGGGCAGGGGCAGGGCATGGGGACACTGAGGCCAAGCTGTGCCTGGGAGCATGGGTGGATGCCTGCATAGAAAAAATGGAACTTTTCCTTCAATACTAGCTCAGGTGAGGAGGCTGTTAGGGTAGCAAGGAGCCAAAGTGAAAAAGCCTTCCAAAAATTAGAGTTTATCATCTGAACTCTGGACTGATAGAGCAGGTGAGCACCAGCTCAGCACAGCCAAGTCTGCAGTCGCTGCTGCCCTGTGCTCACTCTGTGCTTTCCTTAATGCCTCAGTCTTCCCAGCACTGGTCCTAACAGTCTTTGTTTCGCAGTGTAGTTGTGCTCTGTGCATTGCAATTCACATTCCTGTGCTTTCCTTTCGATTTCAGAGCCACTTGCCATTGAAGAAAAAGGGAGCTGCTCCTTGGAGAAATCTGGTTATAGGGCCCAATGACTGAAAACATGCTTTCTGCCTTCACCTCCTCTGCCAGGACTCCTCTCCCTCCCTTGCTGTCTGGTTTGGGTTGTGGGGGTTTTTTTTGTCAAGCCATAACATTTCAGTGTTAATCCCTATGAGGGATAAGAACAGACAGCCCATCTCCTGAATTTACTTATCATCAGCTAGATAACTGCCTCATGAAAAGAAATTCAGCAAATGTATTATTTCTGTCCTAATTAAGTCCTCTTTCAGCTGAGTTAAAGGCAGTACACCCTCGGCCAGCCTTTGGTAGCCCTGACCTTTTCAAGGTTCCTTGTTGTGGAGATTGACAGCTAGCCCAGGGCAAAAGCTCTTTGCATAGTCAGGCCAGGACCCTGTCGAAACAAGACAATGAGGAGTTCAATAGCCAATCAATAAGACAGACATCAAAATCAACGTTAAGGGCTCTCATAGAGAAGGTAATTAATTTTATGATAACATCTATGAACTACTAGTGGAATGTCATTAAGAGATGACATTGTGCTCAGAGATTTTGGTGAAAGCAATTATCTAGCTGTGTGGAGGTTATTGTTCTGCCTACATCAAAAGTTGAGGGAAATAAAGTGTAAAAACAGAGTTTCTTTATAAGCGTCAATATAGGCTGTGTGTATCACAGCTCAATGCTTATATTTGTGTAGCCAAGTGAAGCTTGCTGTCAATTTTTGAGGCTTTCTTCCCCAGTAACTCTTAGGTTCACTGTTATGACTCTACCTTGAGCTATGAGTTAACATTTTTTTAAACTGCTGCATAAGAAAGGGTGATATTTTGTAAGTGTAAAGAATAAGCTTAATTTATGTAATAATTATGGCTGAAATTAATATACTATACAAAATTCCATTGATGTCTGTATGTCTGTTATTATTTCTTTATATGCCTAATTTGGAATAAACATACACATTTTTGTACCCATGTAGTACTTTGTGAAATGTTAAACAACTCTTTTAACCTCAAAGAATGTTTTGATCTACACCAGCCAGGAAAAGTTTTATTTGGATAAAATCCAGATGTGGTTCTGGACTTCACAGCTGTCACTATTTCCTTCAGCAGGCAAATCCAAAATACCAGGTTTTAAATGCACTTTACATACACAACAATATGCCTGGGTCAGGGTCAGAAATTTCTGCCCTCATGGTTTCAGTTTAATCTTTTTTGTATATCTCCCATTCATATATAGACCAAAACAGAAAGAGGTGCAAGAGATTTTCTGCTTCTCAAGAAGGCAGGAGTCTCACTAATTTGACAACTTTCATGGTGCTTTTATTTTGGGATGAAATCTATCAATACAGATTTTGAGCTTTTGACAGGATTAGGCCCTAGTCCTGGTTCAGATGTGAGCTCTAAACCACACAAGTTTTACACAGTCTGGTCTTTTCTAGTCCCGTTTTAACACATTACTCCATCCAATCTCACAGACTTCTACTGTGATATTCATCAATGCTCTCATTTCTCTCTTGAATCATCTATTTCAGCCATTTCAGAATACCATCTGAACCTGTTTTGCTGTGAAACCTCAGGCACATTTTCTTTTCTCGTTCTAATAATAGTATAATGGATTTTTTTTTTCTTTCATCTTATTGATGATGGGAAGTCACTACTGTTTTAATGAAGTTCTTGTGCCATGCTGGCCTTTTAATAACCTCTTTACCTGGTGGTAGAAAAGGAAGTAGCACAAGGTATGATACCTCAGTTGAGGTTTTCTGATCAGAAAGGACTCAGTTCTGACCTGCAATATACCTGAGGGGGAAAAAAAAGGAAGCAAGAATTGAAAAAGCATTTTGCACTGTTAGGAGGAAAAAAAAAGTGCCTCTGCCTGTACTTTTTAGGATTATAGCTTGTTGCTTGTGTGTAGCTTTTAACAAGAAATAGAAATTACCCAAATATAGACAGTGCATAGTCTTGAATTCCTAGAGTACTGCAAGGACTGAAATCTGCAGGGCACCACCATCTGTACGATTTCTATTGTTCGCCTGATGAGAATCTTGAAAGCAGCCTTTTTACAAAGAACCACTGTGCCGTCTTAATTACAAGTCTAAAAAAAAAAAGCCTAAGAAAATTTCTGGCAGCACCCACACTGACAGGAAATTCAGATGTCTTCAAACACATAAGCCAACAAAGCTGCTGAAACTGAACCCAGGTGGAGCAGGACGTTGTTCTGATGTGAGATGAGCCTGAGGCTGGAGGTGACTGTGTCAAACAGAAAGAAAGAGAAGGAACAGGAGAAGGAGGATGAGGGTGAATAGAGCACCAAAACACCTGTTTGGTGGGTGCCCAGCCTGAAGGCTCTCTCCTCTGACTGCAACCTTGCAGAAACCATTTGCCCTTGGGTATGATGCCACTACTAAGCAGAATAGCTGGGACTTGTCCAGCAGAAAATCAGCATTTCCTGATCCCCTTTGTGGTAGACCATGCTCAAAAGGCTGGCTCGAATTCTTCTTTCCAATATGTGCCAGCTATTTACAGAGAATGACACTGTCATTTTATTCCCTTTCCACATTTTCTCTTCTTGATACATCGTACACTATCTCCTCAAATTGTAAATCAACTGTACAAATTCTCTGAGACTTTTTTTAAAAGCCTGCTTTTTTTTATGTAGTTGTATATTTATTATTCCTGATCTCATATGCACTCGTGCACATACACACAGACTCATCCATTTTACAACTATTAACATCAGCTTAAAGTGCACTCTGTCAGAGAGACAAAACACAGCCCATTTTGATCTGCCATTTTGATCTTAAATGAGTAAGATCTATTGGATAAGCTAAGATTACTTGGGATCAAGACACATGGAAAATGAAAAGATGCAGAAATCCAATTTGCTTTCCTGAGCAGAAGGGGAGGGAAAGAAAACAAACCCAAAGACCAACCAACAACACACCACATAAACAGCTAGCTTCTCTATCAGTATGCCCTTCAGTCCTTTGCTCACACTGAGAAATGTGACTCAGGTATTTTCTGAGTCTATTTAATGTTCTATAACCATTGTTTTCTTGATATTGCAGTTACACGCTGTGCTTTCTGTTCTGGGTGGGTTGTTCTTCATGGCTCAAACAAGTAAGATTTTGTTTCTAAAATAACAAATTTCCCTTCATAAAGATTTCTTGGCAAACACCAAGCATTTTTCTTCCCCACTAATAAAGAAACTCTATCGTTCTTTTCTTTCTGATGGAGAATGACATCACGAGGACTAGTTGATCTGAATTAGTAATCTTAGCTAGTGACTCGCTGCAAAGTGAGGAAAATTTTGCACAAGCAGGCACCCCACATGCTCATCCTCAGGCTGCTTATTATGCAAGAACTGGCAGCAGCATTCTTCACCAAGGTCCCATCAGCTCTCTGGAAAAGGGACACAATTGTCATGGCCTCTGGGCCATTCCTGCTGCTAAACAACCAGTAAATCTGTCAGGGGCAAGGAGGGCTGCACACGAAAATGCAGCTCAACTGGCACACGCTTGCACCTTTACCCATCGGAAATTTGAAGGAACGTTTCAATAGCAGGGTCCTACAGCTGGAGCAGTGGCTTCCTTTTAGGAAAGAGCTGAGCTTGTAATACCGAAGGAAGTCTGCTGAATTTAACATTTAAATTATTATTAGTAAAACTACACGAAATGAAGCATTGATCCTTCTGCATATTCCATTTATGCATGATATTGAAATGTTGTCACAGTAGTTGTAATATTAGTGTCCAGAAAATCATGATTGTCAACCACTTTACAATCAGATCCATAGACCAGGAAAAATTAACAGCTAATTTTTGTGTTATCTGAATGCACAAATCAATGGTTTTTCTTGTAGAGTGAAAATACTGCACTTGACTGGGTTGGAAACAGTGAGCTCACATTTCTATAACTTAGAAATATAGCTCTTGGCCTTTTTTCTGCTTGGATCCAAGTGCTATTCTGCTTCCCTCTGCTACTTGCCCCATGGATTCTTTACTCCAGCCTTGAGAGGGATATGTTGCCCCCATAGGGACAGTGATAAGCATCAGATTCAGGTAAGAATTTGACAATCATCTTTCAGGCTCCTTTACCTCAGTTGCCCTTTTCTACCGTAAATTGACTCTACCCTGTCTCAGTGTTCCCTGAAGGAGCAATCAGCTCCCAGCACTGTCAGTGACTGACAATCCTCGCTATTCTGCAGCTCTTATGCGTTCTTTCCCACCATTTGCTAACGGCTGTCTTTCCCAAGCCCTTCAAAAGCAGAATAATACATGCTTGACAATTTGGTTTGTATATGTCTTTAATTAAATCTTCCTGTTCTGCCAAACTAATCTCACACTTTCTGCACACTGCAGATTAGTTTGCTGTTCATTTCTCCAGCTCTCTGATGAGAAAGGCTTTCTCAGTTCTGTGATATTGCTTTCATGGCTAATTTACTCTGTTAGAATGGGAGTTTTATGAGTCTACTCACATTGCAAATCCTCTCCATCATGTTCTTAAGGATTTCCAAACTTCTAAGAAATGAAACTGTTCCTTTCACTCAATTTTATAAATGTTAGCATTTGCTGTAGCATATTTTATGGTGCACTTATGCAGGAGTAATATGTATTTATAGGACAACCATAATTCTATAAGCATTAACCAAAGAATCAGTGTGGGGAAAACGAGGTTGGGAGTACATTCACCTACTTCTTGGACTACACCTCACAGTTTATAAAATGCTTGGTGTCCAGATCATAACTTCTGTGGGAGCAGAGGGTCAGCTTTGTAGCCAATAAAAGCAGATGGAGCTCAAGCCAATTCCAGTTCTGTTATCGGTGTGCAGTAACTGGGACTTGCTTACGCATCAGAAGGAGAAAAACCTTGCTCTCAAAGTGTTGCTCCATATTGTATTTGCCAAACCAAACACACAAACAAACAAACAAACAAACAAACAAACAAAAAGAGGGCTGTGGGGTTCAGCCTGAATCCCTGACCTGGCATTGATTGTAGTCCCACACACCACTGCATCACCGGCCCAGCAGGGTGTGCGATTAAAGGTTATTTGGGATCTGAATGAGCTGCCAGGGGCAGTAAAAGGTGGGAGCCTCTTGAAACACTCATAGAGAACCATTTCTCTGTTACAATAAGTGCTGATGATGCAGCTCAACCACACCCACAGTCCAGTAGCTGTGCCTTGTCCATAACATGAGGCAAAGATACACCTCAGATTTTGCCACCCTTTCAAAATTGTGACAAAAATCCCTCACATTTTACCCATGTATTTGGGAATCAATTTGGGCACCATCTCTTTGAAAGTTGAGGCATTTAGGCAAATTGGTGTTTGGGTATGCGACTGAGAAGCTGGTGATTCATCATGATACAGAAATTCGTTTAGTATGCTTACTATCTGTTAAGAATACTTCATTCAAGCAAATCTGAAAGTTTGTTTGAAACAGTCACAAGGAGTACGTGACTTTGGGCAGAACTGAGATGAGGCCAACAAGGAAACTCACTTTGGACCAGAGACATGGAAAGGACAGAGTGTGCTTATATGGGATCCTCAGCTACACTGTGACACCAGCACCCTGATGCCTCTAAACAGCCTTCTCAATGAGTTACAATGGAGCAGAGAATCTCACTTTAGTTTGGTAAGGGCTTGGCACCAGTCCCTGAGCTGTTCACCTTTTGATTACTGCCAGTTGTCCCAACTGGGCTTTCATGGAAAACTTGGGACTTCCAGCGGCTCAGCGGGTACAAACTGAAGAGGTAAACTGGACCTAGTAGGAGACTGAGGGTGGAAGGTCCTTCTGGCCCTTGAGAGTGCAGTAGTGTAGAAGAATAAGACTAACTTATTCATTGTCCTAAGAGCTGCCTCGGATGTCAGCAATGCAGGTCAAGACCTGCAGTCAACAGCTCTACATTCAGTCTACCTGCTCTGCCTCCAGGCAAATCAGCACATGTGAAGAATGTCTGGGTAGCCAAAACCAGCCAAGTGCTTATGGCTATTCAGGCACTGTTTTCTGCTGGCATCTGCTGCCCTCCAGCCACCTGTGGTTATGCCCATTGTAGGAACTGGCTTTACACCGGACAGGCTGACATTGGCTTTGTGGAACTAACGGTAGCTGTGTATTATGAGACAGTGCAAGTTTTTCTCCTTGTCTAATGCCCTCAAACTTCAAACAGTGGAAGAAGTGCTTGATACATCACTCTGTCATAGAAAAGCTAGGAAAGGTGTCAGAGGACCTGGATAAAGCCCAACACTTTCAGTGGATTGTAGGGAATTGTAGTACCGGTGAGAATGGCTCCAGAGGTCCCTCCTGCTGATAAGTGGGGCTGGCATCAGCCTGTCTTGGTGGGCACCCATTCAGAGCGCTGCATTTACTCCTCAAATTTGTGAGCTCTTACTGCTGCAGAAACAGCCTTTATGAAGCTACAGGCTTCATTGCTATTCCTAGACATGAGTGCTCCCTCTCAGCAGTTCTTATTTATGGGCTGAAGTGCTGCTGAAACTATAAAAGTTCAAGGCTTCAGTTGCTTTGTTCGCCTCGGGTGAGAATGAGGTGGCAGCTTTTGCAGCCCCACAATGGCCATTTTCTTCCTGTCAGGGTGCAAACGCCAGCTGAGGTCTGGCACCTTGTTTTATTGTGTGAAGACTGGTTAGAGATTTCTCAATTAGCTTTAAATTAACTGTGTCTTGTCATTATGAGTTCCCCGAGGATGGCTGTGAGGATGTTCTCAAAAAGGTCGTTAGGCAGCCTGCCTGTGTGTCCACGATCTGAGCACCCACCAGACTGCACGTGCCATTTCTCATCCTTAGGTTTAAAGCTTTAATTAGGAACCACCTGCGTGTCTGGTCTTCACCAGCACCATCTGGCATGCTGCAGAAAATATGCTCCGTTTTAGTTATTAGTAAATCCTGGGCAAGTCATTTGTTTGTGTTAGAGGCAGGGACTGGGCGGGGCAGAAGACAGGGTTAAAACCTTCCAAAGGGTTTAAGATTGGAAAGAGTCTAAAGGGAAAATGAAACCTGCATCCGAGTTTGGGTTAGCACTGAGAATATTTATTAATATGAAACTTTATGCAAACATTTTCATTGTTCACTTCTGCATATGGACAGTGCTGCAGCATGCTGGAGCATGACCAGGTTTACCACTTCTCAAGCAAGAACTGGAAAATACGAGACTGTTTCTTATTTATGGCTTTGCTTTTCAGTGCATATCATTACCAAGATTCAGTATTTTATTTCCTCAGAATTCACAGCCACATAATGAATTTTGCTACAGACTAGGGCGTGTTTGGTTAAATACAAATTTTTGAACTGTCTCTGATGCAGTTTTGTAATACCCTACACTCAGGAAGGTCTGTAACTTTTTCATATTTATACATACATTGTTTATTTCTATCACTCTTTCTAGCAGATTGTGAAGATGTAGATTGTAATTCTAAATACCCTGCTGTAGCTACTGAGATACAACTAACTCTGATCAGCAAATCTGTGAATGAAGGATAGGCACCACACTGCCCAGAGTCTTGAAAGCTGATAAGAAAGTGGTTGGCTGTGCTTGCCTGCTGTATCTGTCAGTCCAAGAGATGACATTTTCCAAGGCATATCTTGGAACCATTACATGAGATAGGGACTCCCACAAGCAGTGACTTGTATTTGTAGCGTATTTGTAGTATTATTAGAGGAAGATCCTCTAATAATCTGCTGTTGGGATGAACCGCAATTGCTCCAGACTTGCATACCATAAAAAATGACAGTAATGAGACAAAAATGTATCCTATCCAGGTCTGGCTGCTGGGAGGATAGATTTATCCATGACAAGCTCGATGACAGCAAGCAGCACAATGAAAAACACCGTCCACATGATATTTTTTCAGTGCTGCAAAATACACAAGAATAAAACCTGGAGTTTTAACAACTCAATTCTCCTTCAACAAACGCAGCATGAGTTCAGCTAGAAAGGTAAAGAAAATACAATTAGGAGAAATGAAGTTTAATATGACTGTACCAACTGTAATTTGAAAGATGGATAGAGGACACAGAGCCTTAGAAAATTAAGCAGCACTTGAAAGGAGCAGTAGCAAATAGAGACCTGGTTCGATTAAGTTTCTTATTGCAGGAAGTACTTTAATAGGTGTCTCTTCTTGAGGTTTATATTGGACCATTTTCTCTGCCTGAGGTTAGTGAAGACAGCTTTTGGATATGTCAGCTTTCCCAAAAAGTAGCAAAAAGGTTCTATTTACTTGTTGTCACTTTGGAGGGTACCTGCAGTGCAAGTAGAAGTGTCCAGGCTCAACTGTAACTGAACACCAGTTTTGTTCTCAACCCTCCTTCTGACCTAGTATTTAAGCTTGTTTTTTCTAACGTCAGCTCTGATATTGCTGTAGTGCCATATTTTATGCTGGAATTGACTGTACTTTCAGTATTAAAGTATTTTATATAGAAAAGAACTGCAGTGTCGATAGCCTAATGTGTGCTAAAATGTTACAAATGTTCAATTTGGTTTGAATTTTGGATGCAAATTCCAGTCAGTGCTTATTCCGTGGGAACCGTTGCTCTTAACCCTCAGGGTTGAAATCCCCAGGTGAGAAGAAATGCCATACAACCTTTAGCACTGAGAAAACCAAAACACATTGGGCCATTATTCTTTGTGGTTGCACACAGAGGGGAAAGAGCTGCTCTATTTTCATCCTTAATTTGGTTTGCCGGTATCCCCTGGGGAGCTGGTGGAGGGGGGCACACGTGAGAATGGCACTCTTGCCTTAGGTCTCCAAAATTTACCTTCAGCCTCTCCTCACCAAAGCTTTTGGAGGGAGGTTTTTCAGAAGCTCCCACGGAGAGCAGTCAGGATCTGGTGGGAGCCTGCTGGCTCTGTTAAAATTCCGTCCCTAATTGCAGGCAGTGAATGGTCTGGCAAAACTGCTCCCTTCTCCTCCCCTGGCAACTCTCATGCTTTTGCACACCCTGGACGCAATTACAGGTCAAAGTCTTTGTGACCAGCCAGTCCTGACATTATGGATTCAATGGCATTTTGCCTGGGGGCATTAACATGTCCTCCTCTCAAATCGAGCTGAGAGGACCTTTATTAGCTCCTAACTGCTGTTTTGTTAATCTGGTGAATGGCTCTTTAGGAAACAACAGAGAAAATGCTTATTAATGGTGAATGCTTCAGCCATTATAAAACACCATGCCTCCAAAGAGATCAGAAATGTATAAGAAAATGTTACTTTGATCATATCCATCAGTCTTAATTATTTAGCATAGCACAAACTTTGTTGGATCTTTAGAGAAGGTCAAGACCTGCAGCTCACATACCCATGGTAAAAAGCAGTCACAGTAAAAAATTAGTTAAGTGAGGATTTCTGTCAAAAAAGAACATTTGCTGTTGTGTTTGGCTAGAATACTGCACAGATAAGTTGCTCCAAGTGAGCAGAGAATTGGATTTTATGTCACTGATAGTATAAGACGGTCTCTTAAATACTTTTAAAAATACCTAAAATGTACTAATGTCACCTAAGGCCTCCTTTTTTTTTTGGAACTAGAGCCATTTTTTTGTAACTTGAGCAGCATTTACTGTAATACTCCGATTCCAATAGGAACAAATAAAAGTAAAATTTCTCCTTAACTCCTACCCTACGATGTAGTTTTACACATCTGATTTATCACATCCTAACATAATGACTCAGCTGCATTTCTTTCATACACTGTTCTATTCACTCACAAAAGAGAAAAGAGGAAGCAACGTACGTGCTGTGCAGAGACCTCCTTCAGTTACTGCCGCAGAACAATTAACATTACCTCATTATCTTTTGTGGTTCCTTGAAAGCAAAAAAATCCAGATTTTCCTCTCTCCATCTGCCACTATTATTCAGCACAGATGGATGGGTGAGAAATGAGTTGCTGTAATTTGAACAAAATCTTCAGGGCAGAAATCCATGACTGCTAAAATGACTGTTCAGACTATCCTACTGCTCCCAAACTGGCTGACTTGGAAGCCAAAAATTCATTTGTACACTGGTAATAAGACAGGGGACAATTTAATTCTCGCTGATTCTTTTCCTTTTTTTCTTCTTTTGCTTTTGCTTTTCCTTTTGCTTTTCCCTTTCTTTTTTTCTTTCTCTTTCCCTTTCTCTTTTCCTTATTCTTTTCCTTCCTCTTTTTCTTTCTCATGGTAGCACAAGTAAAACACTTGTGTAAAACCCTGGAAGAGACCATGCACAGATTGTACCACAGATAGCTGGCAGGATGCATCACCCTTTCCCTAGCCCTGAATCCTGAGCTACAGGTCTTTGGCAGGCGGAAACAGGGGCTTGCGGAGAATGCAATGGACACAGCTGAAAAGCTGAGATTATGAAGCTGTCTACATTTACATCATATATTACTGGGAATCGGAGCTCTGAATTTTTTGAGCATGGTGGTCTGCCAGAACCAGGGCTGAAGGAATGGTCAGGCACCAAATGGTACCTGCTGTGAAAAACGAGGTTCACTCTCCTGCTGAAATTTAAAAGTTTAATAAAGGACAATAGGGGACAAAAACAATAAAGCAAAAAGACAGCGCTGGGTGCTTGGCCCTAAGCCAAGAAGCACACCTGCCATTGAGGGAGTCGTCTTAAATACTCTTTGTCAGCCTCATGCTTAGTCATCATGTATAGGCTTTTCTCCGTGGTCTTCTGCCTAGTCATCATGCATAGGCTTTTGTCCATGGTCATATGCCTAGTCATCATGCATAGGCTTTTGTCCGTGGTCCTTGCATCTGGTTGTGGCTGATAGTCAGGTATCAGTGGCAGGTCTCTGTGCTGTTCTTTGGGTGTTTTCCGGTCAGGCAGGTAGTGTGGTTAGTAAAGGAAAGTCTTTTAAACCACTTTTATTAGTTTTTTACTATATCGAAATCTAGTTCATAACAGAAATTAAAACATTGGTTACATACCTCCATCTTTATGACAAGACTACAGAATAAAATCCTACACATAATGAATATCTGCAAAAAGCCAACACTATATTATTATGTATTTATCACAATTACAGAATAAAATCATACACACAATGAATATCTGCGAAAAACCAACACTATATTATTATGTATTTATCACACTGCTGACCAAAGGAAATGCAGGGTATGACTGCACTGCCCCACGAGGTGGGACTCTGGCACTTGAGCCCTTCCAGTGCCAGTGTTGATGCAACCTGATGACAGAAATAACATTTAGCAGACACTGGCTCAGGGTTAGAAAACCCTTCAAGATATGCTTCTGTATGGGACTATTGTTTTTATGGCCTTTCAACACATCAAACACGTATGAGATCACTGCAAATGGAACAACAGAGCATTACAATATATTTTGCCCTCTGTCTCCACATTTCTTGATTTACACTGAATTCACTCCAAGTAAGGTATAACAGCACAGTGAGTTAGGAAAACACTCAGCATAAGCATTCCTACATAAATTTATTATCAACATTCTCAATGATCTCAGTGTAAGTCTTTATGTCATTGTCTAGAGGCTTTCTCTGGAGCATCAAGGAAAATGGAAACACTGTTCCTCAAATGAGGCATTTCATAATGAGTTAAGTTAGTACCTTTCCAATCTTAGTATGCAAGGGGTCACAGCTGTTTAAGGTAACCATTAAATGCTCTGGGTCCTTCCTAACAAGCAGGCAAAAGCAGCAAACTCCCTGGTAGTATAAATGTCCCCTGCCCAGTAAGGACCAATACCTAAATTTTTAGGTGCCAGTTTCTGATGAGGAGTGGTCCCTTTGGGATACACAGCTGTGCTACTGTGCTGTAGTGCTACAGAATCTACCTGAGGGAAAGCTCAGACCCACACTTCTCCTCCAGTAGAACTTTAACCATGATTAATCTCATTTAGAATCCAGCACAATAAAGCATGTAAGTAACCACTTAATTAAAACAAACATGCATTGGCATTGTTTTTAAAGATTTCAGGTAAAACTCAGACAAACAGACCTAGTGAAAGTACTCCTTTGAAGAAGTATCAGAATAATTATTTCAGAAAAAAATTAGACAGAGTTCAATGAAAAATCAAACAGAGAAATGTGTGTCTATTTCTACCATTCAAAAAGGAATTATATTATTATATGTCGGAATTGTAGTTAATTTCCAGAATTTTTGAGTAAAAAAAGGCAGCTATTGTCCTTGACTGAGGTAGCTTAGATTCCCATCTAGCAGAACATTACTATGGTGACAACTGCTAAAGGAAATATTTTGATAGACGGCTAGATAATTTTTAGAAAGTGAACAAAATTTAACCTAGCTGAGAGTGGGAATAGCCATACTGACTTAAATAGATTACTTCTGTTTTCAAGGCTGTAAGGTTGACCTAGTGAGTGAAAACTGTCAGGCTCTGAATGTCCACTTGCTGCTTATCCTCCCTCATCTGCTGGCTGGATGAAAGTGGTATAAAAACAATCAAATAATCAATTAAAACAAAAAAAATATTCAAGAATAACTAAATGCTTTCTTGCACACTCGGTCTGCTGAGAAGCTCTTAAGGATTCCTATAGCCATATTGGTATCCTTCTGTAACTTATTCTTAATGCCATGCCTAGGGGAAATGCAAGATGACATTATTCAAGAAGTCTTTCTGAATCTTTTCAAACTGCAGCTTTTTGGATTGTCATGGTTTAGGAATGGTAATCCCCAATTTAGTGCTCCCACTGAAACCATTCTGGCACTCACTTCTCCTCCCTGTCTAGATGGAAGCACAAAGGGCAAAGATCATGTGTTGAGATAAGAACAATTTACCAGAAGCAGCAATGAGATAAGAAATTAATAGTAACAGCAAAAATATTAAATAACAAAAGGGTACAAAGAGAGGGTGATTTGCATGCAAAATGATCACTAAGACCAGGACAATGAGACAACAGTGGACAGACCCTCTGCACCCTGTCCCCCTGGCCATAAAATACTACCCCTTCTTCTTGGACAAAAAAGAGTGCCTTTCCCTGCCCCAACAATGATGTAAGATGTCTTGGCCCTGCCCACTCCCACTGACCTGGTCCAGAACCAGGATATAGATATAGATCGTATCTTTTAAAAATCTATCCTCTTGTAACTCTTAATATATCTATTACGTGTAGCAGAAGACTCAGTATCAGTTAGTATCTCAAGGTAGAATGACTCATGGCTCCCTTACGTTATTTACACAATTAAAAGTTTGGATGCGAATAAAAAGCCAGCAGCAGAGCAGCAGCTGCATCACTCTGCATATGGTAGAAGACATGCAATTAATAAATCTGTCTGAAGAGAAGAAGAATCAGCATTTGCTATCAAAACCAGGATTCACATGGAGATCATTACAATTCAAACAGCTATTTGACCTGACTTTTTAAACGACCAGAATAAAGTAGCCTGATTGAATTCCCCAGGGAATCTGGTGTTCAGCTGGGAGAGGCTTTAGCTTTGTTAACTGTCTATACACTGGCAAGTGTTTAAGCTGGAGTAATAAGGTTTGAATTCCCAGGGTCAGCAGGCCAACTCAGAGTGTATTTTTAAAAGAAAAGCATGTTTTATAAAGCAATTAATAAAACTCACACCCTAAGGTGGCATCTGTTCCATTTATTTCAAAAAAGGCCTTGCAGAGTATCAGCAAATTGCCTTATTTCTTTGTTTGGGTTAATTTGAAAATGTATCTAATTGTAAAAGGGTCCGTGGAGGACTGCCATCAGGTACAGCAATCATATGTAACTCTTCTGGGCTGGCTTTATATAAGAAACCATAAGAAATATTTCACTGAAACTGAAAGCGAACCTGCTGTATGAGGATGACAAGCACATATTCTCACTTTCAGGTAGGTTGGTGGTACCAGACAGAGCAAGTTCTTGTGTAGACGTGATTTATGAAAAGAACCGCTAATTCTGTTTTATTATTATTTTCTTTTTTCTTTTTTTTTTTTTTTTTTTTTTAGTTCTAATAATCCATCAAATGAGCAGTGGAGTATCACTGGAGATTGTCTTTTAGAACGTCTCAGTCTGGTAAGAACTGTAATTACATGGACATTAAATTTCTTGATCATCTCTGACTATCCCACATGCATTTGAAACATTAATTTCTGGCTTGTTTCATTATTAGTTACACAGTAATCTTTTATGCAACTACCTTTGCCCTGATTATATAGATCCACTGTAAGTCAAAAGCATCTTTAGGTTACCACAGAGCAAGCCTTGCCTTTGTGCATACGCTGTAAATGCCACATAGCTTGAATAAATCAAATGAACTATTGCACATTGTCAGGATTTAGGTCTGCGTTGCTGCTCTCACTGTTCCAGACTTGCAAAGAATATTTCAGGCTCACAGACTCAGTCAGCAGTTAAAATAAACAGCATTAACAAATCACTACAAATTTGTAATGGAAAGTAAAAACCAAAATAAATATACATTTTTCATCTTAGAAAATGTTTGTTTAAATCTCCCAAAAGAGTTTGATACATTGTGATCACTTACATCCCTCATTTCAGGCCCTGATGCAGATTTAGCTGCACTGCAGAGACTGTGGAAGTAAATTAACAATATGCATTTGAAACCTGACCTCTTACACTGAAGCTCATGGAAACATTACCATGAGAAGCCTGCAGTGCAATCTGAGGCTCTGTGCAGGTGAAGATCAGCAAATATTTTCAGGAGTTAATCATATCTTGTCTGCAGGACCCATTTTTAAAATAGCCATAAGTACCTATCTTTTGTTAAAGTCTCCATAAAAACGTACCAGAATATTTTCTTATATGCTTAGCTAGCTCTTACAGTGTCAATTTAAGAACCAAGTATAAGGCAGTTCACTTGAACTGGAGTTAATGCAAGAGTTTATCCCGTCCTCAAAACTGAATCCTATCCTTAGCAGGGCTTGTGTGCAACTGGGTAGGGTTACTATGTCCAGCCAAAAATTCTGCACAATAAATAATTCTAATAACTCTGCAGAACAAGTGCATCATATGGAACAAACTATGCCTGAAAACACAAATCTTATGACTTCCATTTTTATTTATTCTGCAAAATATAGCCAGAATTTAAAAAATTATAAAGGGTGGTTTTTCAAAGAAATTTTGAGCAGCCAAGCCCTACTCCAGTGAAAATGCTGTTCAGTGCCTCAAGACAACCCTTTTCCTTGTTTACCCTTTGAAGATAATTTCTACTAATCATCAAACTGTGTTCACCTTAGGAATTGTGATAGTTCAGCAGTGTGAGAGCTTATTTGAAAGGTGCAGTTTCTACCTGCTCGTCATAACACTCTTACAGAAAGCCACAAAGAGTAGGAAGGACTTTTATATTGCATTTTTGGCCTTGAAATAAGTTAAATTCAAGGTAAATAGGGGCATGGGATTTCCAGGGTTAACTCACTTTGTATCAATAATTATTTCTTTTGTAATCAGTGGCTAATTCTGACAATGATGTTCATGACTCATTATCATAGCTAGTTTTTTTTTTTTTAAATTGCATGTAAAGGGTCTACTTTGTTCAGCTATTTTTAAAATCTCCCCCTTTGGGTATAATTGATCAAAGCTGCCTCTCAGTTAAGCTCTGTATTCATAAGAAAGTACAGAATAGCCTCCTGTTATGAAACATAAAAGTAGTCAGTGTTTCTCCTCCTTGGGTAAACAAACATCTTATGCCTTTAGTGCAATCCAAAGCCCAAGGCAGGACAGGTGAACTTGCCTCACTGTAGTTTCTAAATTAACCACAGAGCATCCTCCTCAGCTTCCTGAGGCAGAGGGATGGGATGTTCTTTAGTGTTAGATGTCAGAGCAGAATGCTCCTACCCTTCCCTTTTGTCATCTCAACCAGAGTCATCAGGAGGTAAAGTGAGGGGTGTTGGCTTGACACAAAGAGCTATGATTTTCAACCATTATCTTCAAAGCAAGCAGCATCTCGTCACCTGCTGTCTGTTTTACCTGCTAATTAAGGTGAGACACCCTCACTTTGATGTGTATGGTTGGCCAGCAGCATAGCTTCTTCTTCATGGTGTTGCTCACAGTATGAGGAAATTTATAATTCAAAGCTATTCAGTGTTTATTAATAGAACAAAGAAAAACACACCCATGTCTCACTATTTCATGTACCTAAAGCATTACTATGGAATGCTGACCTGTAAGTTGGCTCTTAAGTAGAATTAATCACCTGATTTGGGGGATAGGGAAATGTCACAGTAATTTAGGACCATTGCTTCTCATGATGCTATCTCCCCTCGCCCCAGATGGAAATATCATCACTTCCAGAACTACAGGGAAAAGGACCTCACAGAATTACTCCAAATACTGTCCCAAAATGGCAAAGCTGCTAATAGTTTATCCTCATGTGTTTTCCAGATGTTACTGCTGCTGCAGGGCTGCAATTGAAGTCACAGCATGGATCACATCTCATGTGATCTGCCTTTATCCCATGTGAGTTGCTGGTGGCCCTGCAGTTTTCCAGGCTGGTCACACAGGCACACATGTAATAGTTTAGGATGGCAATTTAAAGTGCAAACTTCCAGGCATGTTAGTAATACTACTTAATGGCTGGAACCTTATTTGTTCAGGCTTCAGCAGGTAATTTTACCCAAATATGGAAATGCTTTGTGAAAGACTGTTGTTGTCCCTTACAGGCATGCCACTTTATAGAAATAGAACTTCCACAGAACTGAGGAATTACATTATTAATACAGAATAAAATTATCTTCTGAACTATCTTTTATATGTGGTCTTTTCCATTATAACAACATCCTATAGATAATGCAAAAAATTCCAGGTTATGGCATGGATTTTTGAGTTTAGAGGATACCAAAAGTCAGCAGTGCTCAGGACTTGGGGATACCAAAGCTTCATCTGTGGCCAATCCTACAGCTTGGCACCACTGAGAAGAGCCTGGTCCATCCTCTTGTCACCCTTCCTTCAGATACTTGCAGACATTGGTGGTGTCCCGTCTCAATCATCCCTTCTTGAGGCTGAACAAGCCCTCTTCTCTCAGCATTTCTTCCTGAGAGATGCTCTAGTCCCTTAGTCAACTTCGTTGCTCTCCTGGAACTGCTCCAGGAGCTCCATGTCTCTTGTCCTGAAGAGCCCAGAACCAGACACAGCACTCCACATGTGGCCTCGCCAGGACAGTGCAGAGGGATAGAAACACGTTCTTCAACCCTAATGCCCCCAGGACACCGTTGCCCTTCTTGGCCACGAGGACACACTGCTGGCTCATGGACAGTTTGTCCACCAGGACCCCCAGGTCCTTCTCTGCAGAGCTGTTCCCCAGCAGGTCAGCCCCAGCCTGTGCTGGTGCCTGGGTTGTTCCCCAGGTACAGGACCCTGCCCTTGTCTTTCTGACAGTCCTTCTCTGCCCATCTCTCCAGCCTGCTGAGGTCCCTCTAAGCACTCCAGGGTATTGGCTTTGTGTCCTCAGTGAATTTGCTGAAGACACATCTATCCCTTCTTACAAGTTATGGACAAACAAGTTAAACAGTTCTGGGTCAGGGTGACATTTGCTTTCTTCCAGTCCTTAGCACTTCTCCTATTTGCTATGACCTTTTAAAGATGATCATGAGCAGCCTCACAGTTGTGTCCACCAGCTCTCTTGGCACTCGTGGATGCATCCCCTCAGGTCCCATGGACTTGTGGGTGTCAAGTTTGCCTAGGTTCTCTATCTCAATCCTCCTTGACCAGTGTAAAGTCTTCCTTCCAGCATTCCTTTACCCTGGTCTGCTGGGTACCCTGGTCTCCTGGATTGCTGAGGACTGTTCTTGTCAGTGAAAACTGACACAAAGAAGGCATTCAATAACTTATGTCTCCTCTGTGTTCTCTGTTACCAGGACCCCCTCTCCTTTTACTAATGGGTCCACATCACACTTAGTTTTCTTTTTGTTACTGATGTATTTGAAAATGCCCTTCTTTTATCCTTGACATCCTTGACCAGATTCAATTCCAGATGGGCCTTGGCCTTTCTGATTTTATTTCTACTTACTCTGATCACCTCTCTATATTCACTCCAAGTGGCCTGACCGCACTTCCACCTCCTGTGTATTTCTTGCTTGTACTTGAGTAATGAGAGTTCTTTATTCAGAGACGAGTTGTTTTTTCACCCATGGAGGTTTCTTGTCCTCTTGGCCTGATTTCTTTCTCATTGGGATCCATCATTCTTGAGCCTGGAGGAAGTTATCCTGGAATATTGACCAAGCTCTTGGACCCCTCTTCTCTGATGGGTCTATTCCCATGGGATTCTTCCAAGAAGACACATAAAGAGCCTAAAGTGAGCTCTCCTGAAGTCCATGGTCATAATCTTGCTCACTTTCCTGCTACCTCTTCATTCAATACTGCAGCCTACAATCTTATGGTCCCTGCTGCAGGGCTGACCCCAGCCTTCATTGTTTTGGAGTCATTGGGAACAGAAGTTCATTACAATCCCTACAGCAAACCATAGTGGATATCATTAAAATCCCATCTTCATCTGCATTCCTGCAGAGCATCTGAGCATCTGTGTTTTAATTCTAGGAAGAAATCAATTTCATTGAAAGAAGCAGGACGCTCTGAAACTCTCCTCTTGCAATTGAGGCTACATGTAGGAGAGTGGAAGTGCTGTGTGGGATTGGGCTGAGATAGATTAACTTCAGTTCTGTCTAAAGACACTTGCTGAAGGCAAGAGCTCACACCCGTAGGTCAGGTCACTAAACTAGCAAACTGTCTGGATTGAAAAAAAAATAGAATAAACCCACAGAAGGAAAGCTGGGTTCAGCAGATGAACATACTATCCTGTCTAGGAGCCACAGCCAGATTGTGGTATTTGTCTGAGTTTAGGTGGGGAGAGGAGTACAAACGTATTTCAGCTGCCTCTCAGACAGTTAGATTTCATTTTCCTCTGATTTGTTGTTGAGTCTTTTTTAATCACATTTTGATCTTCCTTTGAGGAATCATAAATTGCAGTGAGAGCACTCTCACTGGCCTAATATTTTAGGATGGTGACAACGGGAATAAGTCAATATTTCTCCCTTCAATAATTTACACAGTGCCATGTTTCAGAAAAGATGACAAAATCACAACCAGTCCCTGTGATCCTCCTCTCTTGATAAGCTCTGAAAGTCAGTGCCAAATTTAATACAACCCATCATTTTCATTAAATTTCTCTCTCAATAGGGGCTCTTATTTTCTTACTGGGCATCTCTGGAATGAAGCCCTTGACCAGTGAGTAAAGGCATATCCTTAACACTGTACCAGCAGTCCTTCCCTCAAGACTCATCCCTGTGCCTGTCCTCCCCTCTGGCAGGTGACAGGGCAGTAGCAGAGCTGTCAGGGCCTGTCCTTTGATGATCATTACAGGTCTTGGGTCACTGTAATGTCACCCATTTCATGGTGACATGCACAACGACAAGTGTGTTTAACAGTCTTGTTTTTCACACCATACACTACTGTTACCATCCTACAGACCCTTCAGTATTTCTACTCTTAGCAAGGAAACCCAGCATCTCCCATTGGCTATAAAAGGTTCAAAATGGTGAAAGAAGAAGCCTCATGACTGTTCATGGCTGCAGGGCATTGGATGTTGGCTGCCCTTCATGTGGCTCCAAGCCTTTGCAGGTGCTAAGAACCAAGTGAAAGGTCCTTCATATAGGCTGGGACAATCCCAAACACAAACATATGTTGAATGGAGAACGGATTGAGAGCAGGCCAGAGGAGAAGGACTTGGGGTTGACAAGAAACTCACCATGACCCAGCCATGAGCACTCACAGCCCAGAAAGCCAAACGTGTCCTGGGCTGCATCCAGAGCAGTGTGGGCAGCAGGGCCAGGGAGGAGATTCTGCCCCTCTGCTCTGCTCTGGTGAGACCCCACCTGCAGTGCTGCATCAGCTCTGGGGTCTTCAACACAAGAAGGACATAGATTTATTAGAGTGAGTCAAGAGGGCAGTAACGATGATCAGAGGAATGGGATACCTCTGCTGTGGGGACAGGCTGAGAGAGTTGATGTTGCTCAGCCTGGAGAACAGAAAGATCTGGGGAGACCTTACATTACCTTCTAACACTTCAATAGAGCTGGAGAAGAACTTTTTACAAGGATCTAGTGATATCTAGTGATAGGACAAGTGAAAATCATTTTATATTATCTGTTTGAAAGAAATCCTTTATCATGAGGGTAGTGAGGCACTGAATGAGGTTGCCCAGGGAGTTATGGATGCCCATCCCTGGAAGTGTTCAAGGCCAGTTTGAGTGGGGCTCTGGGCAACCTGGTCTAATGGAAGGTCACCCTGCCCATGGGAGCGAGTTAGAAGGAGATGATCTTTAAGGTCTGTTCCAACACAAACCACTCTATGATTCTATAATTGTATGACTTCCTCAGCCTCTCCAGGGTTTGAGCAGGACTGGAAGTGGAACAGACACACCCCAGTGGGATGCTAGGTTTGGGTGTCAGAATGACTGTTTTGTGTAGCAGTAAGAAAACATAAGGATCTCTGGAGCATAATTCAGGGGAAAGAAGAGTTGATTTTAGCTGGATAACCTCAATTTTCCATCATATTACTGGGATAGTATAAAGATGTCCATTCTTAATTCCTGAAGCAGATGCTTCAGCCTAAAGGACAGTTTCTGCTCCCCAACAAAGCCTAGGAAAATAAAGGATATTTTAAAAGCTCTTTATGTTCAAATTATTCCTGAAACAGGCTATTTTAACATGAGCTCCAGAGACCATTAAAACAGTCTAGAGAATAATCTAATAAATATTCACTGCCCACGTCAACAGAAGAACTATTTCTGGTGAGTTAAAACGAGGTGTACATGGTGCTTCTAACAGCATTACCAGCATCCCACAAACAGATAGGTCCCTCCCTGCAGGGGAACATCAGCAAGCAGCCACAGCTCTGCCAAGATGGAGGAGCTCCAGCTGAGGAAGCCATTATCTCGTGTTTGTATTGGCTCTGGTCACCTGAAAAGGGAGAGGAACTCAGCATTTAGTTTTCTTGAGTTTCTGGGGAGAAGAAATGAGAAAAAAATATGGGCAGACAGAGCTAAACTCTCCCTCAAATCTCTCAACTGTGACATTTGACAGGACAGCTAATACAAGAGAAGAGCAATCAGGAACCAAGAACCCCTGGACCAGAGCTATAAAATGTCCAGAAAATATGTTGTCTTGGCTTGAAGTGCTCGCACCTCCCACATTGGGTGTAAAGGTGGGAGACCAGCCAGGAGCTGTCTGTGCAGGAACAGCATGGCAGAGGATTCAAACTTAGCCACTTGGTAATTTGTATGGCTTCTTACAATCCTAGAGCTGCTGGATTTTGAAAGGACTCTTCAGACAGAACTGAACCTAACTTTTTCATGATAAATCTTAGGCTTTGCTGCTGTGACTTTGATCCTTCCTCATGTGCTGTTGTGCAACAGCAGGTTTTCTCTCATGATCTATCTATGAAGAGAAAACATGAAAAAGTGACCCCATCTTCATGCTACACTTCTTTATTTGATGTAGGTACTTTGGCACATGTGCAGTGTTTGGTCTGAAAGAAAAACCCAGGAAGAAGGAGACAGGAGCCATGGAGTTATAATTATTTTCTTTCCCATAACCAGCTGTGCCAATGGCCTTCAAAGTGCAGGTGAATGAGATTCAGAGATTTGCTGCTACACATTCACTCTTCTGCCAACCAGCATTATTCTGTTATCAATATTCTGCAGGCATCTGCCCTTGGCTTTTGTATGTGTGTGCCTGCATTGAACATCACCACTCCCTTCCCTGGGTATGGCTGTAGTCAATTATAATTATGCAAAGCGAACGTCAGCTCACACAGCAGCAAGCTCTGAAAAATGATGTCTCTACGCTTGCCTCTTAGCAATAGGAAGATCACAACCCTTTGGTGTTTGATTCTGATCTCACACTCGTTCCCTGCTAATGGAATTTCCTTGACTTCAAAGCAGACACAATTTACACGGGAATGGGATCCTTGTTCAGCCCCATGAGTGTAAACTGCTCTCAGGCAGTCATATATACTAGTCCAGGAGAGTAGTAATCACTCCAGTACAGAGTTCTTCTACTCCTTTCATAGCTGACATCACACTGAAGACTTGTTATCAGCAGTGAGTGCATGTGAATCTTTAATTTTCCAGTATCTGATCTCCCATCAGCACAAGTGGGATTAACTAGTCAATGATGTCAGAAATTAGACCTGGTCTCAGTGCAGTGATCTCAGTACTAATTTCTAGTGTCAGTTGGAGAGATAAAAATGTAACAGTCTAAGGTGGGGCTAATAATCACTAATATATTAATAATCATGATGGGATTCTTCTGAGACTACTCAAAAAGCTGGGTGATGTCATCGCAAAGTCTCTCTCAATAATTTTTGAATCTTCCTGAGAACATGGAGAGATCTAAGTTGACTGGAAGCTGGTTAATACTGTACTAATTTTCAAGAAGGTAGACCCTGAAATTACAAGCCTGTCAGTCTCACTTCAGTGACTGGTAAAGGTATGGAGAAGATTATTCTGGGAGAGTTACAGTGAACAGGGTGATATCAGACTGATGATCTGTCACTAGTGAGGTTCCACAGGACTCCTTCAGGAGCAGAATAAAATAGTAGCAGAATAAAAGGTTTGCACAATTTTCTTTGTGGGTATTTTTTTTACCACGTTGAAAGAAATTAGTCTGCTGAAAGAGGCAACATTTTCCAAGGAAAGGTTTGTATCTCTTTATCTCAGACCTATGAATAAACACAAGGCCATGAAGGAGATGGATAGGAAAGTTCATTTCTTACTGTATTCATATCCTGTGTTCTACACTGGGAGTAGGCACATGGGAAATTCTACAGTCATAATACCTTTCCTCATGAGGAGGAAGGACGTAAAATAACAAGCCAAATCTTTATCAGATAAATTATTCTACAAGTTAATGAATGCCTCCATCAAAATACTGTTTTTTCTTTAAAAAACTGTTTAGCAATAGATGCATGACTAAAATGAGGCATTGGAATATCAATTTGAGCCTATAATCAAGATCAAGCCTGATAGTTGGAAGCTTCAACCATAAAATTTACGCCAATACCATTTGTGCAAAAAGCAGCATGACAACATCACAACAAGCTATAGGAACAGGACAATAAAGGACATCAGTGATGGATTCTGAGGCTTCGAACTGCCATCATGACCAGATGAGCTCGCAGGCACCTCTCCAGACCCCACCTTATAGAACACAAAGACAGGAAATCACCCTGTTCCTTAGGGTGAGGACCTACCTTATGTTTTTGAGACATCCACCAAACAGGAGCATGCTGTGTTTCCACAGCACAGCTGATGCACTGCCAGCTCACACCCTGCCTCACACTGCAGTGACTTGCTCCCCCTCCAAGGGCTACTTCTGAGTGTGAACTGTAAAATAAAGAAGGCTCTTTGCTGACCACATAAGCACATACCAACATTTTCAAGTCTTTGCAAACCATAAGCAATTGTTTCAGGAGGAAGGAGAGTTGTACAGTTGCTTATGGACAGAAGATGACAGGAATGCTCTAGCCAGGATTTGCGGCTTTCTCCACCCAGCCTCTGCCAAGAGTGCTCAAGACTCCATGTTCCCACTGCTTCCCAAAGCTGATGGCTGTGAGGGCAGCATTGTCCAGCCATCATCACTTGGTGTGCCTTCAGCCTGAGAGACACATTTGCTCATTTGCTCTCCTTGAGAGCTGCATGTTTCTCTGGCACTGCAGCTGGCACCAGTGTGGGAAAATGAAGAATTGATATATTTGTCCTGGCTGAAAAGCAGGAAGAAAATGCGTGACAGTTGGTGGGGGACAGCTAGCATGGTACTGACGGCAATGTTTTCTGCTGGTTTTTCCAAATGGGATCAAGCTGACTGGCAGAAGATATCAGCCCAAACTCCACGTAGACTACGGAATATGCATAAATATTACCTGCATTAAGATATAAGCAGATTGCAAGGCATAGCAGAAGAGGCCCCAGATCAACACAAGTGTAGAAATACCTATTAGAATTTTAAATTCCCACTTTCACCTTTTACACACTAACAGTCCACTACATACCTCGTGCCAGGCTCCTAAAACAAACACATTAAGCAATAGATTTTGGCAGACTTTCCTACTCTCTCAAATTTTCTAGGTTTGATAAATCCTAATGATATAATTTTCTCCATTTTCCCACAGTGTTTTACCCACTGAAAGAAGTTAAAAATCAGACCTCTGCATTGCTGTAAAAACAGCTTCCAGAACCACATTGTATAAAAAGCCTCGTCTCTGTGTTGCTGCATAATACAGTGCGTACTTTCTTTAAACTGACGACCCCAGAAGCCCCAAAGAATTCATGGATTACCTCTATAGAGCCTGCAGAATTCAACTAAGAAGAGTAAGACCATGTCAGCAGGTTAACATTTACTACATATGCATGTGTGCAAAACCAAACAAAACAAAATTTAAGAAAGAAAGAAAGAAAGAAAGAAAGAAAGAAAGAAAGAAACCTCCTCTCAAAAACGTACCCAAACCGAACAACCCTAACAACTGCTATAGCTTAAATATAAACTATGATGACCTTTTTAACCTTAGTGTGCATATATCTGGGACTTAGATTTTACCTCTAAAGAGAAATCAATGTTTTGCAACTAAGACAGAAAGAGACCATGAGGTTTTCTGTTTGTCCTCTTCAAGGTTAATTCTTAACTCATTAAGGTTAATAATAATTTACAATCAATGTCTGAAATTAGTTCAGTATAAACTCTAGTGGATCAAGGAGTGTTTGAGTTTTGATGATTCCTCCCTATTTTGAGGATTTTCAGTGTTTAGAAAACTGAGTGTGGCCAGTGTCCAAGAGAGACAGCATACGCTAAGAGGTGGACTTGACCACTGCGAGTTGAGCTTGATGTTGGAGTGGTGCAAATTTGCAAATTTGCCACCAGGTTTGAGCGGCACCAGCCTGACATTGGACTGTATTCCTCAAGAGAGGAACCATTTGGAAATGGACACATTTTCAGGCTCAGTTTTTCTCTTCAGCTCAGTCTCTGTTCCTTTCTGACTACTGTGAAGCGTATAGAGAATCTGGGCAGGCATCCATCACCAAAAGAAATGGCCCTGCCTTTTAGAGACTCATTTTTGTTTTCCTCTCTGCGTTGCTGCCTCCAGGGCCCTCCTCCTGTCCTGCAGCACTCCCTTCTCCATCAGCATGGCCCGCAGCAGTTGGTCTTGCAATCAGTCTGAAGTGAGCACAGTGTCTGTCAGAGAGTTAAAAATAGAAAGACGGCTGGGGTTCTTTTATTTCCTCAGTAGTCTATACCTCTCAAAAATGAAGTGGGTTGTTCTTCAGCTGACTTGTGTTCCTGTGCCGGACAGGTAATCCCTGAGACCATGTTTGTGTTCTTAGTCTACCTGTTATAATGAATCAAGCAGCCCATCAAGACTGGTACGTGGTTTTGGGTAGATATAAATTGGGAGGTGTAGGAAGGAAAGGACAAGCTGAATTCTGGAATTCGTACCTCCTTTTGTTTAAATCCCAACACAGAGGAGTTACACGTGCAAATACTTCAAAGTATGTCAAGTGTAAGCAAATATTCAGCATCAGCTAACGCTGTATTATTACTGAATGAGTAACAGCACGATATCAGGAGATTACAAACATTGGGTGGTGGGTGGCAGAAAGCCATTACAGGTTTTGTTATTATTATGACCTCTTGTTGAAAAACTTCACCTTTAGCCTAACAAAATTGTGTTGTTTTGCCCTAAGATGCAAGATCTCCTCAGAGGTAACTGGCACACTTCACTTGTGCTGCAGTCCTCTTGACTTCTCTTGCTCCTCTCCTCTGGCACGTCTTTAGACACACCTGGTGATAGAGATGTGGTGGTGATAATGAAGGGGAAGATGCAATAAGGGTCTAACACTCTCAGACTGTGCAACCTTGCTGTCCAATTCAGTATGCTACCACTTAGTCAAACTTTGGAATGATAACTAGCCTCTGGCCCCTTTGTAGCCCACTCTGGTCACCTCACTGGAGATTTTGAAGATTGGTGCATGTCTCTTGGTCTCTCATTACTGCTGAAACTGTCTGAGCTGTAAATTGCAATCACAGCAAGTAGGAAGACTGGGAGAGTCTGGGCATGCAGAGTTAAATCAATCCAAAGGTTATTTGTTCCACATTGATTTTTTCCTGCCATTTGCTGCATGCAACAAGAAGAGGCTCTCAAATGAGGTAATGCACATGGAAGGCATTAATAATATGTTGTGACAGGTATAGTAAATTAATTTGGAGACTACTATAAACAGTGTGAGAACACAGATTTTATTGCAGTTTCTCCCGTGGAAAGATGGCAAAAATATTTCTTTTCTAGTAATTTAAGAGACTGCAGTTGCTTCCAAAATACTTTGATGAAAACTTCAGCTTCTTAGACAAGAGAGACTCCTCTTGACTGGCCAGAGTCCAGCAGAGCTTTAGCAATTTAAACCAGCTGAAACCATGGCCCATAATATCGTGTTTACACCCTCAGCTCTGGAGAACTTTTAAACAGGACAGATCCAAGTTTCTACAGCCAGTGGAAAGACTAACAGTAATTTCAGAGCTAAACTGAACCATTAGCCAAGCTTTTAGATGATATGAAAACAAGTCAGATTTCCAGTTCTGAAAGCACAGTTGTCAGAAAGTGAACTGATTAGTGAGTCTGGTGAGTCCAAAGAGTTGTAAGGTACTTCAGCTGAAGGAGACCTGTAATTTATATTCAATAAAAGCTGCAATCAACTCTCTGGAATTCACTTCACAAGAAACAGAGGAAAACTTGCAGGAAGGAGCTACAGACCAAAATGAATCCTTAGAAAGTCCAGCACAGCTAATCAGCAAAGAAAACTTAGTTTTGGAGGCCAGGAAGGACAGGGCTGGGGTAAATATTGCCAAAAGTCAAACCAAGTTAGAAGTTTGCAGAGGAAATTAAATAGTAATAATAAAAGGAAATAATAAAAAGTTATTTAGCTATTTAAATAAAAAGATTTTAGAGGAGAAAAGAAGTGATGTTTTTATACTGAGAGGATTAATGCTGGCATAGGTGTGTGAAAATATTAAATGAAGCTCAGTTTTAGTTTTCTGTAAGAACATTAAACTCTGGAGAAAAGGAGGACAGATATGGGATGAGTGTCAGGAAATTGAAAAGACTTCCTCAGGGGAGATGCAAAACTCTGTGAGCTGGATGTGCTCAGCCAGCAGGGAGCAAATCCCTCACTGCAGGACACTAGAAGAGCTGGCAGCCAGTCCACATAGTTTTGTCAAGCTGTGAAGGAGACCGATCCACATGACTTGAGAACAGTAAATATAGTAACCATAATTAAGAAAGTGAACTTGCATCTAGAGGCCTGTTAGCTTGATTGTAATAGTATGCAAGAGTACATGAAGAATTTTAAATGAAAGGAATAATTAATGAGATGATGATTAATGAAAAATTAAAGAAAGGACAACAGCTTGTGCCTGCCAGCTGGAGGGTACCAGGCCAGCCTAATTCTTCTGCTTGCAAGAGTGCTGATTGATTGCTTTAAGGAAGGTAATTGCAGCCAAGTGAATCTGTCCAAACATCTGAGAAGCACTTGTGATATGGGAAATTGTTAGGTAAAATGGCAAGGATAAAAAGGAAAAACTCACAAACTGTAGCAAGAAAGTTTTAAAGTTCAGCAAGAATCTCCTTTAAAGGGAGACGGAAAGGGTTGTGCTAAAGAACAACTTACAGCTTTTTCTGAGAACCAGAATCTTTTCACAGCTGGACTTTGGTTGAAAAAGGAGGTGTGTGTGTTAATGAAATTTGCTCTTTAGACACTTGCAGGAGACTGCATGCCACACAAAGACATCTGAACATGGTACAGGTAGAAACAGATAAACTACAGATCTCAAAAAATAGTAGTAATGTGAAGTTTAACACTTATTTCAAGACCTTGTCTTTAACATCTACCAGAAGGATTTCTACAGTAGTCTGGGGATTCACTACCACTACTCTCTGCAAGGATCTGAGAAGTAAAGGGAAGGAGAACAGAAGGGTAATTTTCTTTAATTACAGGAGTAACTATGAGAGCCCAGGATGATAAGACTGTACAAAATGAAAATGATTTCATGGACCTTGTTAGGTAAAGTACTTCCAGTAGACATAGGGAAGTGTTCACAGTCTTGCACAACACATTAATAGGAATAACAAAAACAAGGTCAGCACCTTCTGCAGACAGAAATTCATATGGCAGAGGTAAGACAAAAAATCTTACTCTGTGCGAAGAGACTCAGAGAGTTCAATCTGTTTAGCAAACCAAGGGGTCTAATGTGATTGAAATACTGATGACTTGGTTGAGTGTATAGCCCATTGTCCATTTTTGGTTCATAAAACAGATATCCTTGCTTTCATGTCTTCATATGGATCAGCCTTTATCTTCTAGTCCTATTCTCCTAGAAATCACTGGGGTGGTAGCAACTTGAGGTTAGGTGTACACCTGATTGTGCCTATCTCTGTCTCTGGTAAGGAGCCTCCTGTTTTCTGCAGTGTTTGGACTTTCTCACCTATCACACTTGGAAATGTATGCAGAGACCATTAAGATTAAAGAAAACAGTAATCAGAGAGGTTGGTTTGAAATCAAATATGTTGCCATATCTGGATTTAGGAACCTAAAACAAGCCCCTGGGTGCAGGTAACCAGAGGTCTGTCTTACAGAGCGATAAAGGTAGGAGATATTAATCCTGCATTGAAGGCTAGATCAAATTTTATGCTTTCTTATTCAAAGAACATGAGGAGTGAGACCCTAGTGAGTTTTTGATATAATAGATGAATGCCTGAAGTAATCATCCAGGCAATGGGTGAGGAGGGCTGAGTGCTCTCCTCAGCCTGGAAAGCTCAAACCTCTATTAGATTGCATTTCATAAGAAAGAGTCCTAACCCGTAAGCTCTAGGTGAATCTGGGGCATGGAGACAGCTCAAGTCATGCCACTTAGCATCTGAAAACTGAATCTTTGTGAGGCTGTTGGATGAAGAAAGCCAGAGGAAATGAGCTTATTAAAAGGGCTTGACTGAGAAAAACATAGGCAGTCAGAGCAAACAGCATGAGCCTTGTTTCCTTAAGAAACTGAAACGGTTAATTAAAATGAACAGTTAGCCCTTTCCTGGAGACAGGAATGCAACCTGCCATGTGACCTGTGTTACAGACTGATGATAATTGCTCAGAAGACCTGTAATGGAAATACACGTGTGCCTGTGCACAGAATCATATGATGATGTGAGACTTGGATAGCATCCTCAAAGGACTTACAAGTAAAGACACAGAGGTAGTGAATCCCATACACATGTGGGTGTTGAAATGGATGCCCGTCTGTCCATGTTGTCTGTCCATCATTTGGGATAACCCTTTGGGTGAAATTCATCACACCTGATCACCATGGGGCATCAAGTGGAAGACGGTTCTCCAGGTGCCTCCATGACCAGTGAAAGGAGGTAGGTGGTTCAGTGTTCCAGGTGGAACAGGTTCAGTATCCCTTCTCAGGTATCCCTGCTGGCTACAGGTAGAGCTGGACAGCCAGCTGAAATGGCATATCCTGTGCCCGAGAGCTAACACCAGGCGGGACAAATCCCACCATGTATACCTTCACACACAAATATCCCAGTCACAGGAACTTGGGCTCCTCTGGGGTTCAGATGCTTTTGGGGATTTTACCTGGCAAAAGACAGGATAGAGAAGGAAGATCAGCTTGCTTGTGAGAGACTTCAGGCCAAACAGCTGTGGATCAAAGAGTTTAATAGCTCCATTGGCAAAGATGATAGTTTTTTGCATGTTCAGCAAACCTAATCTCTTCATTTAACTTGGAAAATTTACAAGCTCTCCTGGCGTAGCTGGCAGAGCTTGTAAGCTTTGTGATCACATTAAGCCAATGGAACACATGTATTATGAGTGCCAAGTATGTCAGATGTTCTTTTCTGTCCTTCAATATTTAAAACCGAAAAAAAAGTAAACAACTACCATTAAGAGTGAAAAACAGAGCTTTCAAATTGCAGGAAATCTCAGGAATCAGAGGGCCCACTGCAGAAATAATTTTGTCCCATTTATCTTCTTCCTCTCTATGAGTTGTGTTTATCATCAATGTAGAAGACCACAAAGATTGTTATTATTCTACAGCTGTCAACATGCACTTCAAAAATATAATTCCTGTTTCAGGACTTGATTTCTCATCCTAATTTTTTTCATTAACTTTAATGCTTCACTTTTCATTATCCTCCCATCAGGAAATGACAAAATAATTACAAATGGCAGTTTGATGCAGAAGTTCACTTACCATACACCTATTCATTTTCCTGTTTGCATTTGTGTAACAGGGCTCAGCGTGTGTGGATAAACAAAGAGGAGTTCTGCAGATCCAGGAAGAAGTCAAATACAAAGAAAGAAGCAGGTAAGCAGACCTAACTCCTTACTGCCAAATGATTCTGAGTTCATTGGGTACAAAGATGGTTTAGAAGAAGCTGAAGTACATTAAGAAGGAAAATGTTAAGAGGGAACATTATGGGGATATTTTACCCACTGTGCATCCAGAGGGCAGCCCTGGCTGCCATGGTATGTGTCACACACAGCAAAGATGCAGCAGTCCTGGGGATGAGTGCGGGCAAAACCAATCGCTTGGGCACATGGGACCCCTGCACTCCATCCTCAGCACATGCATCCACTGCCTACACACACCTCTGGTGCAACACACCCACAGGTTGCCACTGCAGTGGGATGTGCTGGGATACCTGGGAAGCGTGGGTGCTCTGGAGAATATTTTCCAAGACAGTAGAAAGCTTTTGAGTAGGTTGAAGGTTGAGGGGGGGAGTGGAATTTTTACCATTCTGTTGCTAGGCAACTAATGACTGGATACTTAAGGGCCATCTACTCTTACAAAAGAGACAAAGACTTTTGGCTAGGCGAGCACAGGACAAGAGATTGGGGGATTTGATAACGGAGACACTCGTTCGCAAGTCTTGGAGGAGAGAGCAGTGGGAAAAAAGCGGCTCTCTGCTTTTTGGCTGCGACTGCGGAGGAAGCCTGGCTTTGCACTGTTTTTTTTCTCTGCCTGGTGGGTGAGTTCTCGCTTTGGGAATAAAGGCACAGGACTCCAATCCTCTCATCCCCTCCGGGAGGGTGCATCTCCCAGCTGCACTGCAGCGGAACGGGACCCCGCCTGCCGCCACCCCACGCTCTGCCTGCCACAACCACGGAGTCACTTCCGCCTCCTCTGCTGGCCGGCCTGGGTGTGCTGACCCGGCCACTCCATCTCCCGGCTCTGGGCTCTCTGCTGCGCCCCATCCATCTGCGCTCCACGCTGCTCCAGCCCGTCTGCCATCACGCGCGGCACAGATCCAACCTCGCGCCACAGCGCCATCTGCAGCTCCCCGGGAGTCATCGCACCTGCCCTGCTGGGCTGGGAGCCCAACAGCGCCCCTGCTGGCCGTGACCGTGACTGCACCAACCGGGAAAGTGCCTGGTAGCCCAGGGACATTTGCCACTGAGTTTTTGGTTTTGTTTACTGTTTTTTACCTTGTTCACTGTTTTTGTAACTGATTGTTTACCTCATTCTAGATACTAGTAAAGAACTCTTATTCCTTTTCCCATACCTTTGCCTGAGAGCCCCTGATTCCAAAGTTTTAATAATTCGGAGGGAAGGGGGTTCACATTCTCTGTTCTAAGGAAGGTTCCCACCTTCCTTAGCAGACACCTGTCTTCAAACCAAGACAAGAGTTCGGTTGAAAAAAGCTCACCCCAGAACACTTCACAGGAAAAAGCAATATCAAAGCCTCAAGAGTGCCCAAGGTAGAAATTCTTGTACCATCTTCAGATGGTCCCACACTGTGGGAGATTGACCCAACAACTAGGATGGGAAAGAAGAAAGTGACAATCCTTTCTGTGTGGGCACAGAAAGGTGCCATCAGAAAATGCAGAAATGTCTTTCACCTTTCCTTCTTCAACTTTTCACCCTTATGAGGGTTGTTTTAAGCAACAAAATTCTTGTGCCTCCTCTGATCCTCGTGTCAAGGTGAAGCTCTTGCTACAAGAACAACACCCTGAAACACCTCTGGTATTTATGACACATTGCTTAACTTAATGGGGCTCAGGGCCATGGCAGTTTCACGAACACCTAGTTTTTTCTTTTTCAGAGGAGTTTGTAAGTATTGGCTTCCAGGTGTCAAGACAGGTGAATGTTCTCTGAAAGTGCAAACAGGACTGTAAAACCAAGAAGCTCATCATGACAAATTAGCCACAGTCTTAGTGTTGTGACTTTTAGCTTCTATCTGGAGTAAAACGTGAGGAGGAGTAGTAAAATCCCATCAGGCACATCAGGGTTGTGAGCCATGTTGAGTTCATTACTGAGTTAGAGCATTTGAATATGAATCTAGGTCTGCATCACCTTTTCCAGAAAGTCCAGAAAAGATTCTAAGTAGGACTTGGGTTTGAGTTTGCCTCAAGAAATCTTGCTCTTTGTCTTCATTGTCTACACTCTGTTTTGAAGTTATTCAACCATTTTTTCCTATGTGCTTATGCATACACATACATATATATTGCTTTTCTACCTTTTTTTTAGAACTGTCTTCTTTCAATACCTAAAAATCAGGATGTATGCCTGCATTTGACAGGTCAAAATTGAAGAGCTTGCAAACTGGTAATTTTTATCACTATTTCCCCAACCTCCTAAGAAGGCTCAATTTTTAAATTTTCTCCTGGACCATCTTTCCTCTGAGCTTTTCAGCCCACTGCCCATTGAAATCACATCTGACAGAGGGACGGAAAGTTCCTAGTTTTGATGAAATCCATACCTAATTAGAGGAGAAGATTAACGTATTCACTAAAGTCATGTTTTAGGGGTAATAATTCCTCTAACAGCCATCATATCTGTCCTGAACCCCAAACCCCACCAGCTTTCTCCTGGCAGGGTGTAACAAGGAGTAGAGAAGGGAGGACTGGGGAGGGAGTGAGTGGAGGGCAGAGAAGAAGCTGGAGTCTTTTGGGGAACAGTGACTGTGAGGTATTGGTGGTGTTGCTCTGAGGTAAGGGAAGGCTGTTCTCACATGCTGAAACTAAGAAACATACAACAACCTAGCCACATTGTTAACATGAATAGAAAATGGTATCACACTCCCTTCAAAGATAGCGCTAGTGTACCTAAACAGTTCCCTGACGTTCTTTCTATTCTACCAAACTAACTCCCATTTATGTCACTATTAGTATGAACAGATCAAGAATGTACCACTTGGAAGGGATTTTTCTATTTCTGAATGAAGAGGAATTTTTTTTTCTATGTGTCTTCTTGGTTGGCTGAATTACATAAAAGTGCCTGCTTCCTGTGACTAAACTTGGAGTTCATTTATTTGCAGACAAATAATCTCTGTCTTTTTGATGTATTTCTGCAGTGGAAGAATAATAAAGTTCTCACTAGATTCCTGACTTTACCTCTTTTTATAATGAAATATAATACAAGTGTCTTTTTTGCCCTTCTTTTGAAATAGGAGGCAAGAGGACATTGCTGACCGGTAGATCAAGCCTTTTACAAACAGGACAACCCAGTGTTAGCAAGATCAACAGTACTTCTGATTTTCTTGTGTGAAAGCGGATGCATTAACACTTGTTGTCTCTGATGGACAGGCTCAAATCTTTGCTGTTGCCACTCATGATAAGCTCCTAACCATGTCTATGCATCAGCTTTAGCACTAGGGCTCTGTCTGCATCAGCACAAAGCTATTCTATTCCCCATCATTTAGATCCTGACCACTTTTTCTCTTAGTGATTTGGACTCCAGTGCAAGCTTCAGTTTTATGTTCTCCCAGGACAGCATTTTTCTGTGGAGACAAACAATCCTCCTGCAGAACCATGGAGGAAACCTGGAAACCAGCTGTAGCACCTTCTGCAGGGACATTAATGCTGACAGTAGCTGCCATTATTAGGCATTGAGCTGACCCTACAGGGTGGCCATGCAAGAGGAAAGTGCAGTGATTTAATCACAGTCACAATGCCGCTATCATCACCTGTCCCCTTTCTGCTATCTCTCTACCTCTACTACAGTTTCGTTACGACTCTCAAAATTCCGTCATGGACAAGTTCATAATCTGTCATGTCTGAATTAGTGGCAGCTATGTAACTTGTGTAAGAAGTGGTTTTATTGCTAGCAGTGGCTAACACATTGCCACTCTTGTTCTTCCCATCAGGTCCCAGGAAAACATCTTCCTGCAGCACCTCAGGGCACCCAACACTCACTCTGGCTATTCCTTACGTGCTGCATCCTGCCAAGCACGAGCATTCACAACCAGGAGTCAGGCTTCAACACTGTGTGAGTCTCTTGGAAAACATCAGTAATTCTTGAGGAACTTTTGGGGAGTTACGTCTTGCCACTTGTTACACAGAAATGTAGGAAGCGTTGTTCTCGTTACTGTGAATCAGGTGGCCCCATACCCGTCGGAGCCCAGGAGTCCCACTGTTTCCATTGCAGCCTGCTCTGGATCCAGGCTGAAGGCAACAGAGAAGAGCAGAAATCTCCTGCAGCACTTTTTGCTCTGACTGGCTCTGAGGATGAAGTAAGAAGATATGGTTAATCTTCACCAGGGAAGGAGAGAGAGAGGACCCTGAGCTATCTAGCTGCCAGCTAAAGCTGCCTTGGTAACAGTTTAATGGGCAGTGGCCTGTACTTGAATGACTTCAAGAAGAGATGCAATCAACCATTCACTATCTTTCTTCTTTCCATTAAGTTCAAAGTACTATATAATCACTTCAATTTTCTTTCAGCGGTGATAAGGCTCAAACATAAACCACAAAGCCCGAACTCTCAGCCAGCCTCCATGCTTTATCCTGGATTTATCATCAGCCGTCATCAGGTTCTGTCTTTCTGCCTGACCCCATATGGAAACTGGCCTCCAAGGAGGGTCAAGTATTCACTTTCATACTCCTCTGTGCTGAAATGCTTTTCCTGGCAAGATTAGATAAAGCAATTCCTTTTCATTTCAGGCCATCCCGACTAGATGCTTTATAAAAAGTCTACTTTGAAGCAATTTTTTTTTTCTCATTTGCTATATGTTTATAGAGTGAGACTATGGTCAGGCTATTTTTATAGTCAATGTGCCAGGAACAAAGTCCAATAATTTACTCTGCTTGTAGAAAAAAAAATTGATTTTTATTTTAAAAAAGCATTTAGAGGGTATTGTCAAAGACTTCTTTCCCAGTCACTACCTGGTCAGAATCTTCAATATGACTCAGACACAGATCCAGTGAAAGCATTTAGGGTTGTAGTTTAAGTATAAATTGAGTAAAATCTGCATTATTTCTGCATTTTACATTGATCAGCCATTGATGAAACATAGAAGCAATGTTGGCAATGTAGGCTGAGATTTTTCCTTCCCTGAGCCCTCAGCATGTGGCCCTTCTCTTGCTCACCAGGAGAAGATTGGTTTTTCTTGTAGCAGCACCAGGCACAGGGGAGAGGAAATTGTCATTAGCTTTCCTACAGCCTAGAGTGAGAACACCAGCTGAGACAGTCACCTGAGGTGTGGAAAATGAAGGCTCATACCTCTGTGAAGAAAGTATTAAAGATCTCCCTTCCTGTGTGAATGTTCTTGCCACTTGGCTCTCAGTGAGCTTGTCGTTTAAAGGCGGGATCACACTCTGGGAAGGTGTCTACAATGAGTCTGAAAGCCTGGGGCACCACCACCTTGCAGGGCCTTGTGCTCATGGTGATGCTCTGTCTGCCCAGCCGCTGCTCAGTTCCCCAGGCTGTGATGGGGGGAGCTCCCAGCTGCTGCGCCAGACCTGTGCAGAGCAGCTGCTCCTGCCCCCAGACCCCAGAGAGAGTATGAGGCAGTGAGGGTGTTTGGCTCATCCTTCATATGCAACCAGGCAAAAAATCACCCACTGAGGTACATGGCCCACATCATCAGCTTGGCAGTGATATTGCACCACTTTGAATGAGGCTGTTATTCTGCCTTTCTTTGCTGCAACTCTCAGAAGGGATTTCCACATTTCTGTATCTCTGATACAGTGACTTTGATGCCCAAATGTGATCCAATTGCCACATTACCTTGGAAATTCTCTCTGCACTCTCTGAGCTGTAGCTGAATTAAAGACAGGCTCTGACAGTGGCAGTGGCAGTGCGTTGCTGCTTTGGCCGCACCATGATTCCCTGCTTGGGGGACACTTTTGAAACCCAAAGCCATGCCCCCACCTTTGGTGTAGAGGGCACTGCAAAGAAACAGCCCTGAGCAGCAAGGGGCATGTATTTACTGGGGAGTGGAACAGCGGAGTGAAACCCTATGGTCTGGAAATCATTGTCAAATGCCAGGACAGTCATAGCTCTGGAATGAAATCAGTCATGGAGTCACTATCACCAGCAACCTTGCACACGTGTGCATGTATGCACACACATTCTCACATGTATCTGCATACACACACATGGCATTTCCTTCTGTACGCATGCAGGCATGGTCCAGTACACACCTGGTGAACCCCAGTGGCCAAATTACACCCCAAAAATGAAATACCATGTGTATCTTTATATGACTGTCTTGATCATATAGAGAATGAGGGGTTTTACTTCTTTGTAACAACATGACAAGACATATGAGAAAGACACAGAGCACTTGCAAGCTGCTTTGAAGCAGCGAAATTTAATATTCCAGATAGGGCTGGTAGCTCCATCCATTGTTAAGATTACCAGACACTTTACATTGTAAGACCCTCTTTTCAATTCCTTCTACACCAGACATTGACTGCCTGGATGGACATTTATGTGTACCAGATGTTCGTATGAGATTTCTGTAGTAATCGTTTCTGCGGTCATACAAATTGTAAAAAGCTGTAGTTCAGACACTTTAAATTACATGACTAGGTGTGCTGGTATCAGCTGGGGTAGAGTAATTTTCTTCGCAGTTGTTAGTGTGGGGCTGTGTTTCAGATTTGTGCTGAACACAGGGTTGATAACACAGAGCTGGTTTTGTTATTGCTGAGCAGGGCTTGCACAGAGCCAAGGCCTTTCCTGCTTTTGATATGATGTGGTCCATTCTGTTTCGTGATGATGATGCGATGCTGGGGAGAAGGCTGGGGGTGGTAGGGAGGTTGGGAAGAGACAGAGCCAGGAAAGTGAGCCAAACTGACCAAAGGGATATTCCAGACCATGTGGCATCATGCCCAGTGTACAAAGTGGGGAGAAGAAGGAGAAAGGGTGGGGGACATTTGGAGGGACAATGTTTTGTCTTCCCAAGTCGCCATCATATGTGATGGGGCCCTGCTCTCCTGGAGAAGGCTGAACACCTGCCTGCCCATGGGAAGTAGTGAATTAATTCTTTGTTTTGCTTTGCTTGTGTGTGTGTGTCCTTTGCTTTCCCTATTAAATTGACTTTTTTTCAACCCATGAGTTTCCCAGCTTTCAGCATTTCAATTCTCTCCCCATTTCCATTGGTGGGGGAGTGAGCAAGTGGCTGCATGGGGCTTGGTCACTGGCTGGGGTTAAACCATGACACTAGGGAAGATGTTTTGCTTTGTATTTGTTAAAAACGTCTTTCTGAACCCTTTTCTCTGAGCAGCCAGGGTGTTGTAACCTTTAGGCAAGATTTGACAAGCTGAATAGGATTGCTTTCTTCCTACACATCTACCTTCTTGGGAATTTGTTCCCAAATTTGTTCAGCTTATAAGTGGACAAAACAACCAAATGGAGAACTTAATTTTATCAAATATGAAATACTGAAGACTACTTAAGCAAAAACTGCCCTGCGGACGTCATGGTGTTTCACACTCACAGAGCTCTGGGGTCCCCTGTCCATCCATCTTTAGTGGCTGAGTGACAAAATCCAGTGGGGGGAGAAAGCTCTCCTTTTACCCTCCATGACCAGGGACTCAGAGCCCTGAACAGGAGATACAAGCAGAAAAACCAATTTGGTACCCCAGATCTTGGAAACACCACATACACACTTGCTCATCTGGAATCACTCTTGCCTGCATCTTAGAAGAGCCTTTCTTTGTCCATTCTATGGGGAGAAGGATAGTGTGTATTTTCCTGATACATAAGCATCTTTCTTTAAATTATAGCCTCAATGTCTTTATGGGAAATTGCTGAATATTTGTTCTTATAGCAATGCTGCCTTTTAGCAGTGGTTTTCTTGCGTAGGTATTTCTCCTTGGCTACATTTGTAGGCTGCAGCGATATTGATAGATTGATCAAAGACAGAGCCGGCATGAGGATCTCAAAAGGAGAGTCAGAAATTTCAGTGTGTGGAAAAAGTGGAGATGGGATGAGTAGCTCATGATCTAAGCCCTAAACTGGAATTGCTCACCATACATCCTCTATTCATTAAAAGAAAATTTAAAATTCATCTGTTGTGTAAGGGGATCAAATTAAAAACCTAATGCAAAATGCAGTGGACCGTAAGGAACACCATTTTGTCATCTGGGCAGCAATTACAACATAGTACAAACTTCAGGTACATCGTTACAATACAGTTTTTCGAACAGCATCTAATTTGCACAATTCACCCTCAGGGGTGAAACATATGTTGTTCCAATAACAACACAGAAAGTCTGCAGTATATAGTCTAGTAGCCCACATACTCAAAAGTAAATCTCTAAACTTAGGGCATTCTGATTGTACTCATTCTGTATTTCAACTTGCCAGCTCTAAAATGGAGGTAACTCTCACTGTTATCCTACAGAGCTAGTGGAAGAATATATTCATTATTGTTTGCAGAACATTCAGGCTTCATAATGGTAAGTACTACAGAAAATCCTATAAAGAAATAAATAACTTCATTCTTGCAGCAGGATTTATAAGGATGAGTAATAAATAAGGTGTAAAACCTCATATTAAATAGAAAGGCTGGAATAAAACACTGAATAATTGCTCACTAAGAGGACTCATGTGCCCTGTGCACTTAATGAGGCATAGAAATATGGTAAAATTAATGTGATATTCCCAAAACTGTGCATGCTGCATAAGGTAAAAAGCAACAGAAATAGGAACACACAGGTAATCTTCATTCTGGCATTTCCTACATCTGGGTTAATTGATGGAGAAATCTTAATAATGTGCTTTAGCATGGTTGCTTTTCTGTGCATGTGTTGTGATACAAACATAGAGGGAAAAAGGTACTCGTGAGTTCATCCCATTATTTGTACAGCCTCACCATTGCCAGCCCTTTATTCTGGAAAGCTTTATACAGGGTTGTTCTATAAGGCAACTCAGCTTTCCAATATGCCATTTAAGTGTTTAGATGTTTGTCTCACAGAAACAAACATGTGACAAACTGGGTCTCAGCCTGATCAGCAAATAGTAAAGAAGAGCTGCAAAGCTGAAGGTTTTATTAAAACCCTCTCACAACAATGAGATATCTGACCGCCACGTATTCTTCAAGTGCTTAAAATATGATCTGTTAAAATTAGCATTTTATCAGTACCTGCTGAGCCAGCAACTCCCAACACCAGCCCAGGTCTTCACCCACAGTGGATTTGCTGGCAGTGACAATGTCAGGCATGCACCCCAGCTTGAAAGGACCAATCATTTTTTTATCCTGTCTAATTATGGAACTGACACTGAAAATGGGATTTCTTACCTAGGAAAGACCTTTTCAACTGCCCTGGGTGAAAACCCTGTGAAGGAGTGAGTGATGGAAGTAATAGATCTCTGTTCACTGCTTTGCCCAGGTCTGGAGGCACAGATGGGCATCAGTGGTGAGGCATGACATCTCCTCCAGCCAGCACTAGCACAGACAGCGGTGTGGGTCAGGACTGCAGGAGAGCATGGTCTGAGGGCTGCTGAGATTTAGAATATCTAGGACATGTCCTGTACCTATGTGGTGTCTCCTGACTATTACTGATTTAAAGGGAGCTACTAAGTCTGAAAAAATATTATGAAGGATGATGCAATTTGGTTTTCCATTCATACAGGCAACTTGCATTAAGCATCAAGAAGGCAAAAAATATAGCACTTCCTGCATTCGTGTGTGTGTGTATATACACATGCCTCCACAAAACACATTTATGTATGTCCTTGTATTTCACGTATAGCACAATCGTGGCATGTATCCCGTTAAGAAGATGGCAAAATGGGCCCACAATCACACAACAGGCCGAGGGCATGCCTGGGTAGAGCGGGCGGCTTACTTGCTTCCCTGCTTCCCAGCCTCGTCTTCAGGATTATGCTTTTTAGTATCATGGGAAAACAGCTTGTTAACAATAATGGCAACCTGCAACTCAAGCAGCATGCTGTAATTAAATGATGACTGTTTCCTCGGCTGTAAAGAAGGACTGAGAACTCTGGCAGGGCACAAAGAGAACACTAGCCTGCTTGCTGCACAGCCTGGACTTCAGGAGCAATGATGTGGACACAGTTGCCAGGGTACACAACCCCAGCTCAAGTTTCCAAGGCAGTATCAGGAGCTTAATGTGCTGATGTATCAGAATACAGGTCTTGAGCAAACTAGTGTGGTGGTATAGATTCAACATAATGTTTAAGGTAATTTTTAATAAATATCCTTTACTGTTGCTTTTTCCATTTTTATTTTTCCTTCTGTGCTGGAATAAGTATTGCATGTTGTTTCTTTGCTTTCATTCTGATTTCTACAGTTCTGGTTTTTTTTTCTTCTTTTTTTTTTTTTTTTTTTTCCTGTTGCTGTTGATGTCATTGAACTTCCTGCTCTGTTGCAACTTCTTTTTTTCTCCCTTTTACAGGGCCACTTGCATGGTTTCCTCTCTCTCTGGATCTCATGGTTTCAAGAAATTTCATGTGGCTCTTTCATGGTTTCTCCTTTTTTATTTTATACCCAGGAGATAAAGAAAACTAGATCTGGAAATCAAAGAAAGCATCTGAAGTGATAAGTAAATATAGGAAAGGGCCTCATTCCCTCTGGAGCAACAGCCTCACTTCTCAGCAACTCCTGGGCAGGTCCATCAGGACCAACACAGGAGGTGATGCATTTATAGCTAGTATCACTCTCTCCTTATTTTATGTGTTGCTGGTTGTAGTCTCTTAGTTTATTTCTGAACTGGTTCTATCAGGCTTTTCAGCAATTTATGTTTCAACCATGAAAATTGCCTTCCACAGTACCCCCATAAATTCACTAATGACACTTCAGCTTTTGAAAGCTGACACCCTAAAATCCTCCCAGGGATGAAATTTAATGCCAAACTCCTAATTTCTGGACAGTTTTCTGAGATTTACATGGACAATTTTACTTGTTTAGCCTGACTGATCAAGTCCTGGATGAGGGGAAAAACTCCCTTTTAGAAATGCTCAAAACTTCAACTGAGGACTGCTGGTTGTCCCAGGATGCATGGCAAAGGTCTGTGCTTTTATGGGCCTCTACTTGGCCCTTTTTAATCTCTCCATCTTAAGAAGAGCAGGTATTGTCTGTACAACATGGCTTCATGTTGTCTCCCTCATGTTCTGATGCAGGTGAGGCCATTCTTGGCAGCTGCCAATTCATATGACAAATCCTCCCTGACACAATAAAATACATCATCTCTGCAACACAGGAGATGTGAGGGAAATAAATCTTTGCACTTACTGATTCAATCAGGCGTGTGGGAGATGTATAAAGATACGGCAGACTTTGTATGGGATCTCCATGCAGCATATTGCAGGCAGTGTCTAATAAAATATGAAACATTTAATTACAGTGAGTGATTGCACTCACTTCTTCAGGACCCCTAAAGCTGTGGTAATTTGATGAAGGAAGACTTGAAAAATTATGTATGAGAGCAGAAATGGTGAAACACACTGCATGAAAAATATCTCCTACAAAAACAATGGCTCTGCAGTACTTTTAAAAGAAACCTCCAAGTTTTCGTCCAAAATTAAAGGCATTTACTTTGAAAGGAATGACATGCTTTTGCACCAAGATGCAACAAATGCTGCTGGTTACACTAATGGGCTGCCTCATGAATCTATTATTCTTCAGTACTAAGACAGGGGTAAAACTGGTGGGATGTGAACTCTGTGTTTAATCAAAATTATTATTCACTTCTACAGAAAGCCTTACTGTATTTATCTCTCCCAAGTGCTGCTCATGCCTTGAAACCATGAGGGTTACAACAAATGTGTGAATTACTATTCCATTCCTCAATACCACCTTTTAAAATAGGTGTAAAAGAGAAGGAACTAAACTAACCAGCCTGTCTGGCTATTTTGCAGAAGAGCTGCCTAGTCTGTCAGGGCTCTGAGAATGGTATGGAGGGCTCTGAGTCGTGAAGGACGTGGAAAACCAACTTACAATCCTTTGCAGAGCATCCGCACTGATGTGGCAGCTCTGAGGACATGGCCCCAAGAGGCAGGCAGGGAAGGGAGTACTGGAGGATGTTAGCACTGCATTCACTTCTCTCTCTTGATGGGTTTTGCTTTCTGGTCTCCTCTCTTGCAAGACAGTATTAACTGAGGACCATTACTGCAGTACTACAGTCTGTTTCTTCACAAGTGACTACTAGATTCATGCATATTAATCTAACATTGGGCACACAGTGGTGTGGCAGGGCAGGAGCATAAGCAGCTATGATACCTTTCAAGTGCCAATTTGCTTATTTGAATGAGGAATTTTAAATGGGGAGCTGTGCATACTCCTGAAGTAGCCACTTTTATAAATGAGACCAGTAATAACTCAGCTTAGAAGTAATGATGCACCTGTGATGGCATCTGTCCAAATGTCCTTACTGCTCATCACCTAGGTACTAGGAGATCCATTCCCTGTTTCTCAGGGTGTCTGATGGCATCTGAGTCCAGCCATGTCTAGGTACCTTCCTTTTAACCCTGGGACCTCTGGTATACAATCACAGTGCAACCTCTGCCCAACACTGTTTCCTATTCTGTGTTCCTCAGATACAGTCCTGGCTCTTGAGCATAAGCTCATCCTCTCCCAAAAGGCTGAATCTGCTGTCCTAAAAAATACTTTTGTGAAGCCTTGGACAGGGAGAAGGAAGCAGATATGCAGATATAAGTAGCCTTTGCAGAGATTGTGTAAATACACTGCTGTATTTCCTTACAAAATAGAATACTAAAAGTCAGACATCATTACAAAAACTGGTATATCCCTTAAGTGAGAAATCCCCCAAACCAGCTACCCTCTCTTCCAAGATCCTTGGGATTCCACAAGAACCTGTCTTCTCCCGTGCAGAAGGATAGCTAAAGCTGAGTTTTTATGGCCACCAAACTCGTACCTGCCCATGTCCTTAGCTTCGCCTATGTCTGTAGCTTCCCCTGTGTTCCCCATAGGGATATTTTTAGTTTGTCTCTCTTTGTCTTGAGGTTGAAAATATTTCATTTTCTTCATTCTTTCAGACAACACAAAGGCCACTTCAGCCCCACTTTGGTAAAACCGTTCCCAAGCCCTTCATCTCCTGACACTTCACACCACCACCTTTACGCTGGTGAAGACCCACTTTAACTTGTGGGTCTGTGCAGGTTACTCAACAAGTGACAAACAGCAATTCTAGGTGTAAAAATCTCATTGTACCTGTCAGGGTCCACCTGCCTCACAAAGAGGGTCTCCCAAATGCCCACAATAGAGCTGGCATATTAAGTCCATCTTTGCACCAAGAGCCATAGACTCAAGACATGGGTGGGATTTCTTGGCCTGTCTTTTTCATTTGTGTCCTGTGTGGGACTTACACAGACTATCTCATATAAATAAAAGGTAAATAAATAAAGAAAAATATACCAGAGCTCTACACCACAAGCAGTTCTACAGCTAGCTGACCAGAAGATACTATTACAAGGACTTGAATTTGTTATCTATTATCAGTGAAACATATTGATGCCACTGTAATGTTTTTATCAGCTATTTTAATGGAAATTTTTTACTGAACCAAGAACACTTCAAAAGTACGATTTGTCAGATCATATCAGGTGAATTTTTGATTTGTGAATATATATCTCATTTTTATTGAATGAGAGTAAAAAGACATGGAAAACCAAGAATAAAAATAAAAAGGAAGAAGAAAAAGAAGTAAAGGGAATGCTTTTAAATTTTTCTTGCATTAAGGTCAGATATTTTTAACCATGTACCTGTGAGCATAATATAATTCTGTCTACAGGCTAGGCTTTTTGGAATAAGTTTCAGTGAAAAGTAACTTCCATTTCACCTGAATGTAGATCAACAAACTTTCTCACTCCGAGTTTGACTCACAGATTAGATACACAACTGCAAATTCAGTATTACTCTGTGGTTATCATCTGTGTATATTGTAGCACTTGTAAATTTCAATATTCAAACAAGAGCCATATGGTGGATACAGTCTGGCACACACAAATTTATGACAAAGACCTGGCAATCCAAACATAAAAACAAGAGACAAAAGGCATTGAAATAATTGCTGGTTGCAGAGAAACAAGAGTACACTGTAGATCAGCATCGTGTACAATATTAAAGAGGTCTAGTCAAAATTTTAGCTTGGAGTGAAGGAGGTGGTTCTGCAGCACAGACATAGCTCAGGAAACATTGCAGAGCTGACAGGGTTAAATTTTTGTTCCTGGCCAACACTTCTTAGAGATAAGAGGTTGGGAGAAACAAGAAGGGAGCCAACAGCAGAGCTATATAGAGTGCTGCAGAGAGTTGATGAAGCAGCAGGATGTGCCTCACTAGGTAATTAGAGAATGACAAATTGCAAGAGACTTAGAGGAGGATGTTCTAGTTTCATCATTAATGCTGAGATATTTTCTTAAGATGAAAAAACTGTAGTTTAATGGTCTATGAGGTAGTTTGTTCTGAGTACGGCCTACTCCCACAGCTCCATGCCAGAAGGTGGTACCACCAGATTCTTTCACATAAGTTTCTGGGCAATTACAAAACAGAGAATAATCTGTAGAGAGCGGCTGGTTTTTAGCATTACTAGTTAAACCAGTTAGAATGGCAGAACATACTTACTCTCTCAAATGGATTTTATTGTGGCTTAATCCCAAAAGAGAACATCTAAGGTACACACCTATTTGCCACCATGAAATTCTCTTTCTGAGTCCTATAATGTTCTGCTTTCATCCACACATTCCAAGCTTTGCAAAAGCTTATCAAGAGGTTACAGGGTGTTGTGATTTTATAATTTGAAAAGTTGAGTGCTTGGTATTCGTTAGTCATGGGCTTCACTGAGCTAAATTTGCCTTACCACAAGGAATGCCCATAGCCAGACAATTTCCTCCCATCTTTCCATCACATGCCTAGGCAGGCACCCAGTTTTGGAAGATGCTGGATTAGTCATGTGACAGTGCCTGTGGCTATTAGGAAATAACTCTCACATCTGTTTTCTTGGCATCAGACAAAAAATGCACTTACACATCAGAAACTTGGCTCTTAGAAACATTAAAGGTGTGCACAGTGTTTAAATCTAACCACTGCTGTTGAGGCAGTTTTTAAATGTTTCTCTTCCCTCAACTTTGTGTTCCAGCTGTGTTTTTCCTCTAGTAGAAGGAAGCCTCACTCCCAACACCAGTGCCTGCTCCTATTGAAGTCAGAAAAGAAGATGCCATTACCTTGGGCTAAAATCTCAAAGGGTAAAAATCAGCATAACCTCCTTCTCCACTACATGGGAGACATGCCAATGCCCACTGGTTGCAGATATGCCCTTGCAGGTTCATACACCATCTGCTCTGCTGTTTGCTGATTTCCTGGATTAAGAACGGGAAGACACGAAGATGCTTTCTGAGGTGATGAGCGCTGTGTGGCACGGCAATATTTACCTTGCAGTGCTAGACAAGCTGCAAGTTGCCAGAGAGAAACTGATGTCATCTGGGAGTAAAAATCTGTATGAACTTGTCAGCTCTCTCCTGTGTCAGAAGTGAGGGCTTACATTTCTCTTTCATGTTCATTTGCTCCATGACAAGCCAATGTTGGAAGACTTCAAAGTCTTCCCTTTTTTCTGTGGGGATAAGCAGTTTCCCAGCTCGGGGTGGGATGAGTAATCAAAGCTTTGTAAGCATTCCATAGCATTTATAGGGGATAAAATTAATACAGAAATAAGGTGTATATATTCATGGATGTGATTTCTGAGCTTTCTGCAGTCCACATGCAAGGAAAGAATGAACGTAAAACCTCTCCAATTTTATGTGACATGTTTTACAGCCAGAGCTTACTCTTCCCAAAAGTGTAAATAACTCTTTATGATACAAACAGAAGAATTAGTCATATATAAATAACTAAGAATTACTGCTTGCATAAGCCCTAATGAATGTCCCATGGATGAAGCAAACTCTACACTTGGCTCTGAAAATCGTCCTGCCTGCTTCAGTAGCATTTTTGCAATGTCATTTCTATTTTTAAAGTAGCATGCAATAAGACACTAGGGTAAGTTAATCCAGCACAACAGAGACGAACAGAGTGTCAGACACACCTTTCCCTCAGACCCAGTGTTTGGAGATGTTTCACCCTGCTTACTTCATGCCAGACGTCAGCCTTTTCATTTCCCTCATAACAGTTCTTGCTTTTCCATGTCAATAAGTGCCAGTAGTGGCAAGAGAGAAAATGTTACCCTTCAGGAGTTCTTTTTCCAGCACATTTCCCCAATCCAAGCTGGTCAATCGCCACTGTAAGAACCATATTTTGTTGTGCATCCAGTAATAAAATACAAAAAACAGTGAATATTTGCAGACTAATTGCTTGTTTTATTTCCCCTCAAGCATAATATATGTGGTAAAAAAATGAAACTACTTCAGACTAAGAAAACTAAAGAGAATTATGTCAGAGGTAAGGACTAGTGTTCCGGTCCCTTCTAATGATAAAAAACTGTGCAGAGAACTATAAGAGACTTTTTCCCCTAGCTGTGTCTCTCTCAAATTTTTTAAGAAGGAATTACCATTTTCTCAATCTATACGTGTCCTTTGGGAGTTCCTCTTGTGTGGAAAGTGATGGTGAGACTCAGTCCCAGCTCCAAAGTAGCACAGAGAGGGACACTTCCTCAGGCTGAAACAAATCTGGCCTGGTTTGAGGGGCTGGAAATTGGCTTACAAAACTAGGATCCAACCAGTCCCAGCTCAAAGCCTCATCACTCCCTTTCAGGCAATGGCAAAGACTTGGTCCCCAAGGAAATGAGTGGCAACGTTTCTGCTGACAATCTGTTTTAGCCCAGAAGCATCGTAACTGGCCATTCATTTTCTGGGCCATCAATCGAACACAAACACTAAGACATTTTGCCATGTTGTCACAAGAGGGGGAAAACTGATAAATGAATTTAAAAAGTACTCACCCATGTGGAAAGAAAATGTTGAGGTGCAGGGCATGCACCTCTTCTGTACACAGATGGGCCCAAAAATGTTCAACCTCTGCCAATACACCCCAGAATTTTTGACTCAGCTCCTGTGCGTGTAAAATCTTTGCATAGACTGAGGGGAGTTGATTCCAGGAGGAAACAGGCCTCTGAAATATCAAGAGTGCATTCTTAAGAAGGTCCTTTCCTCCTCCATCTCAGGAGCACCAGGAATATCATGTGCCAGCAAAGCAAGAGTGGCAGAAGAGATGCCCTGAAGGTCCCAAGGTCATCAAATTACTGTTCCTATTTTCCAGGATTTTTTAGTCTCTAAAGAGACCATGGTGATGGCGGTAATCTGGTGCTAGCTTTCTTTCCTTCCATGGCACTTTTTTGTAGGAGTGCACTAAACTCTGCTTTAGGAAACCAAAATGATCCCACAGCCAGCTGGTCTCAGCCCCAGGCAGAACCACAGCCTCACATCCGGGTGCTGGTCAAGTACCATGAGCTTACTCAGTTTATCCCTGGACCCCTGCGGATTTACGCATCCAGACTTACAGCCCTTGATCTGAACCTGCCCTACTGCTTCTCAGCAGAGCTGGAAGAGCCAAGGACTCGACTATTCTCCATGAGGACAGGATTTTTAAGCTGCTGTTCACTTCCCTGCGGCAAGGCTGCTGCAACGCACCTGGGGCACCCTGCCCTGGACATTCACCGTGCTGGCCCAGCTCCGAGTCTTCAAGGCACAGAAATGTCCAGGTGGCAAATCTGCAAGAGAAAGATGTGGGCATGGCACCCAAACAGGGCAGTAATTGCCTGTTTGCAGTGTCACATTTTAGAGCTTAGGGTGGTGTAGGAGGGGATGTGTGGGCTTATTTCACACCAAGGAATAGATCCACAGCTGAAAGGGCACACTCCTATCCCTGACTCCTGCTTTTCTACGTATTAGATGAAGGCATGCTGCAGCTCTCGAATCAAGTAATTAATCACATTCCTTAAACATCGTCAGCAGAGGCTTGTTTCCCATTAAACCACCTGAAAGCAGATCTCCTGACAGACTCCAGAGGAAAATAAAGAAGAAAGGTTTTGTTTCCAGAAAGAGTTCAAAGGCAACAAAACTAAAAACTGCTGAAACTGAAACAATTATTATTATTTTTTTTTCTGCAGCCTGAGATTAATTCACCAGGTGATACCCTATGGAGGGAGAGTGCTACAGCAGAGACCCTAGTCTGCTATTTCCTGTCTTCCACATTAAGTGACAGGAGGTAGCTTGAGAAGTGCCAAATTATTGGGACAAATACCTCACTCTCAGCTTCAGAAATGTAGATGGGCATGAACTCATGGAGGTCAAAGATGGAGTTACATGTTTACACCAGCATAAATCAAGACTAGTCCCACATCTGCTCAGTGAAATAAGTTCAGACAAGAAAATACAGATGTGGAGAGGGAAAGAGAGGGGGGAGAGAGACAGAGAAAACAATACACCTGAATTTTCATACCCCCTCTCTCAGCAAGTCCGGCTGACCAGTTACAATGCTGATCCAAATCAGCAGAACAGAGAATGCTTATAGTCAGAAGCATCAGCTTTCTTATGCAAAAAGCAGGTTAAAATCCGTGCAGTTAGTGGAAGTACAGGAGGTTTCATGCTGGCTGCATTTTTTCTGATTTTTTTTTTGTCAGTTTGTTTATATGTATTCCCTCTGAATTAGAAAAATGCACCTGTTTCTGTGAAAGGACACAGCTGCAGGACTTTGAATTCATTGTTTCCCAGAGTGTACCTTATCTCTGCGCTTCCTGAAAGATTGCTAGTCCGGCATGCTAAAGAGCTGGGCTGTGATCAGGCAGATAGGGGGGTCTTGGGAAATCCATACAGAAGAATTCCTGGCTGTTAGCCTTTTGATGGCCTCAAGAACTTCATTACAACTTTCCCAGGCCCTTACTTTTGCAGCATTCATGGCCTCCCAGTGGCTCTGTGCTAGGGAGAGCTGGCTGAGCTGCTCTGTGATGAACACGGGACCTCTGAGATCAGTCGTGGGTGCTTCTGAAAACCTTGTCACTATTTGCCTTAGTAAATCACTTCTTCCTCAGCTCTCAAGGATAGTGGAAATGAGTTTCACTTGCTCCTGCAGTTGCACACAGCTTGGCTTTACAGCAAGACATCCAGGTAACCCTGAAATCCAAAGCAGGTTAATCATGCACCCTTTTTCCCACAGTCACACAGCTCTGGTGAGAGAAGGATCACACAGGGAATGGCCAGGATGAGGCAGGAATGAAGGAGACCACAGCTTTCCTGATTCTCTACAGCCACAGAAAGACAGAAAGCATGAGGTCCCATATTTCCCTCTAGCACATGACAGTTGAATGATACACCACCACTAAACCAGTTCCCATTTTCTCTTTTTCTCACATCTTAGTCCACTTGTGCTTCAAGGGGAGAGGCATGCAGCTATGTTGGCCAAACTCCCAAAAATCTTTGATGTTTGTAATTGTTTTTGTTTTCCAAATAATTTTTCCTGGCTGTCAAAAGGGAAAGTCACTCAGATACTGATACCAGAATATCAAATGAAGCAGTGATATTTAAGAAACAGAACAAATGGGTACATCATCCTCAGATGCAACAGATGCCAGACATACTCCCATTAGCCTTTGCTCCTTCCTTTAGCAAGGTTGAAAAAAATCCCAGCTTTCATGATTAATGAGAAAAAACATATTGAAAATGCCAAATAATACATCATCTCAGGTCAGTGAAGCCCTGACATCCTACTCTTCATACCAAGGAATAGTAGAGTTGATTTGATTTTCAAAAAGCCGTTACTAATTGGTCACTGTCTGTCGAAAAACTCAGCATCTCCTCTCTGCTATGATTTGCTAATCTGTTGCATCAATTCCTAAAGCTTATCCTTAAGCCGTCAGCTAAGAACAATGCTGTACCCAAAAGGTGGGGTCTTTGCTCTCATGCCCTGAGCCTTAGCAGTATCTCCTAATATCCACGTGCTAAACCCCAGTGTAGAAGGTGCAAAGTGTGGCAGGAGGAGTCTGAAAAATTTCTACCCAGAAGCTCTCTTAATGCTCAGCATGCAGGATCAGATACTCCTTTTGTTGGTGCTAGATCCAGCTGTCAAGGTCTGTCTTTCCGAACTGGCCCCAGCAGAAGTGGTCAAATTCTTTAACCTCCTTGAGAAACTAATTGCTCACACACTGCCCAGCTGGTTGTTAAACAACATGACTTCATTCCCTTCTGGCACCTCCATATGGGAGCTGGGGATCTCTGTGCCATTCCTGGGAGGCAGATACTCACCCCTGGGCTGTGTCTGCAGGCAGCAGTCCTGGGCAGCCCCATTGAGGTCAATGGAAGAAGGACAAAATGCTCCTACTATCTTTGTCACCCCTATGGGTGACATTTGGTGTGGTATGGCAATGGTTTTTGCACCACGAGTGCTGCTATTCCCTGGTAAATAAAGAAACAACCGTGTATCTGGCTGACTCTTCCCTAAATGCTCAAAAGGGTATTTGTACTGGGCCCATTAAAGGCGGTGTGACTGTTCCCCTTTGTTCCAACAGATTTCTTTAAAAGCTTAAAGGAAACCCTATATAATCTCAAACTACAGGCTGGTTCAAGTGAGAGAACTTGAAATTCAACACACTGTTTTGAAAATAGTTACTAGGATTTAAATGGTAAAGAGACACAAATTGCTTTGAGTATGTATCATAGCTTATGTGCAAAAATACCTGTTAAGATCACAGGTTTTCAGCAGCAAATTCTATGTTAGCTAAGAATTTATTCTGTGAAACAATGTGGACTGATGTTTATCATGTTACAGGTCCTTGGTTGCCTTAGGTATTATTTCTAGATAGTATGTGACGCCAAGGCTTGTGTTCTTCAGTCCAAAAAGGATATCGTAAAAGAAAATACGCCAGCACAACTCCTGAATCTATTGCCCTCAGAAGATTAGCAAAACAGGTGAAACAAAACAAATCATCCAGAAAAGCAACTCTCCATTTTGGCATTAGACTTAAGGCAACACAGTTACATATTGTCCCCTACAGATGCCAGTGAGTGCACAATAAAATCCAGGGTAAAGAATGGTGACCACTAGAATTGTATTGACAGAAAATAATTCTGTGTAATTGCAGAGGATGTAATTTGAGAGTAAAGACTTATCTGTTCGCAGCAGTAAATGTCTGTTAAATGCCTTCTAAGTCAGAATCAGAATGAAGGAGGTGGTAAAACCCAAAAATGGAGCCTTAAGGCTGCAGTGGAGCAATACAGACAATAAAGCTTTCATGTGATGGTCCATGGGATGGGACAGATTGAATTTAATAGCAATTCTCACAGAATGAGAGAGTAATCTTAGTGGAAGGAGTTCTCTAGAAGCAGTTGGTCCAATCTCCTTCACAAAGTAGGGCTAACTCTGGGTTAAGTCCTGCTGTCCAGGGTCTTATAAACAGATATTTTGAAAATATTGAGGGATAGAGATGCCACCACCTCTCTGTACAAGCTGTTTCAGTATGTGTTCTCTACCTTAGTGAAATTTTTCTTTTAAATGCTGTAGGAATTCCCTTTTCTGCTGTTCCCATCTGCTGCCTCCTGTCCTTCCACTGGGCAGGTCTGGGAGAAATCTAGCTCCATCCCCTCTATATTCCCCATTAGGCAGGCGAAGGCAGTGTTAAGATTCCAGCTCAGTCCTGTCCTGCATGGACCGAGCCATTGGGGTTACTTTAGACTCTCCTTGTACAGAGTCCACTGCATCCTTCTCTGGACACCTGAACTCCAGTTTCCAGTGACTATTTTGTGCTGAGTCCCCTGTCTGGATGCAGGATACTTAAATAACCCCACAAGTACCAAACAGAGCAAAATAATTGCTTCCCTCGACCTGCTGGCTGCTCCACTGGGGCCCATTGCTCCTTTTCTGGGTCTCCAGGTCCCTTGGGTCTCTCAGATTTCTGCTGCTTTTCAGAATTATTCCAGAACAGATGCAAGATTTCAAATTTTTCTTTTTTGACAAATACCCTGCCCATTTTGATTTCAGGAGTAACAGAAGCCATGTCAAAAGCCTTGATAAACAGATCAAGTAAAAAATTCAGTAATGAGTGCCAGGGAAAGAAATTAAGGCATAAATGCAGAACATGAATGCTTGCACCTGCCCTATTTAACAATTTTAGCACCAAACAATTTCTGAGATATCCCTGGTCTTTTTTTACATGTAATTGGCAAAATGCCAATATCCAAGCTCTATTTCAGCCAGTTAGTTTGGATACCACAAACACTGCAGACACAGCTGCATGGCACTCACTACAGGTCATCCTCCCTGCCAAGGCACATGTGGCTCTTGAGGTGGTCACAGCTATATTTTGTCTGGTTTCCCGGCTATTTGATTTGTGCCTAGACAAAGGCCTTTTAACGGTTAGTGTAGGTATATTCCAAGACTCTTCAGACACAGATAATTTCAAGATTTATCATTCAGTTATTGTTTCATTAAGGAAGAGAGACAAATAAGGACCTCAGGGAAAATACAGACTACTTTGAAGGCCAGGAAGGAAGAATAGTATGTGAGAGTGATCTAATAATGAACTCTAGGAAAGCTTTCCTGCAAATATTATAAAAACATAACAGCATCCCACCATGTATTACTAATGAAAGTGAAAAATAGTGCTTTACAGAAAAGACGTTAAGTGTCTGTAAGATCAGCCAACACCATACAAAACCTCAGAGTCTGGGAGCTGGGACTAGGGCAAAATTGTATTTAGACGTTTACCTAAAACTGAGAAAACATCTAAATTGTCATTGAAATCAAGTAGGTAGTAACTAAATACATGTGTTCAGAAACTGTTCATATAAGGAAAGCCCAGAGCCAGAAAGTAAATTCTGGATTAAACTGCTCTGTGTCTAAAGAGACAAGTCCACATGTAGTTATAGAGATGGTACAGATTTCATTTGCTTAAAAGTTCAGAGCTGGGGCAGAGACAAATGTAAATTTACTTGAACTAAACTCGCTTGGATTTCATCAGAAATCTGGGGATATTCTTCCTAGATGGTTCATTTATCTTCTTATTTTCCTACTGACATGGTAACTGAATCAATACCTCCAGTTTATTCCAGTCCTTTCTACTTAAAAGGGTGTCTATGTTTAATTTAAGCATGTTCATTTGATCAAAACCGTCCAGCCATTTCTGTGGATTTTTCACCTTTCTCTCAAATTTTTTTTTTTCCACGTTGTGGATAAGACTATACCTTTCTTTCTGAAAAATTAAAAAAAAAAAAGTTTTCTAACTCAAAGCAAGAACAAGCAAGTCTCTCATTAGCAAAAAGAAAAAGAGAAATAAAGCCAGACTCATTCAAAAAGCAGGCTACAATCTTTTCTAATTACTTCCATAACCCTAAGGAAACCACATTTCCCAAGAGAGCATATGAGATAATCCTTAAACATTAAGAAATGAGAGGAAAATGCAGCAGATTTAGCAGGCAAATTGGAGAGAGAGAGAGAGGATTGAGCACCTGGGAAAGAGACACGCTTCAGCATTCATTAGACTGACTGTTCTTTCTCACAATCTGGAGAAAAAACATCCATCACTTTTCATTCCCCAGTCACACAGGCAATTCAGAGTTTAACACTACAAATAATCCTATTTCAAAAAAGATTTCCAGTTCCTGACTGCTATACGAGCAGCAGGCTCAGGTATGAAATTTTGCCAAGAGTGCTTAGAAAATAATTTTTTTAAAATAGGAGCTAGGATGAGAACTACGCTACAGAAATATTTCATTTAATAGCACTCAGCAAGTTAATATCCTTGCTTTTGCCCCCTACCTATTTAGATGAAAATGCCTAATTTTGTCTCACTAGTAGGAATGGTAGGAACCTATCTTCTAATCATGAAAGGCTGGAAACTTGTCCTCCTAAAACATGAAGCTGTTTGGCTTCTGCAAGATTTCACTTGGAAACACTGTGATGACTTTTCTTCCACTGTACAAAATGTGTGCAGTTTCAAGAAGTTGAATTCTTCTCAGCTGAATACTCATAGAAAACACTGTGAGCACTTATTGCATTTCTTTTTCTAGCAGCTGTGAGTTCGGCACCACCAGGTAGTCACACAATGACTGTGGCTCCTCCGAGGTAGTGTATTCCCACTTCTAAAGGCTCAAAATAAAAAGTTCATATAATATTTTTTCATGGGATATGTCATGAATATTTTCCTCTGTCTTGTTTTTGAATGAGGCTTTGAAAAATTGGGACTCCCCACATCACCATGGAAATATGAAGAGAGAACAGGAGTGGCAGTGGAAGAACAGATGCCCACCACCACATTCACCCCCCCGTTTGGAGGGTGTTGGTCCTATGTGGGGTCCCTTATACCCAAAAATCCTTCCCTGTGACACTCAGGGCATCTGCTGAAGCACTGGTAGAGAGTTGGGCACTACTCTCTCACCATCAGGCAACCAGAAAAGATTTAACACTGTCTTGAAGATTTCAAGCCCTGCTGTAACAACAGAGCAAATGCTTATTGAGCACAGGGAAATTGATTTGAAATTACACTTCACTGCTTCCTTTGAGCATAGCAGTACTCAACAGACTTCAGTAAACCAGAAAGGGGGCCCAGCTTTACATCACACTCATAGAATAAGCTATCCCCTCTCTCTTTGCATGAATAAAATTGTGTATGCATATAAATACCCCTCAAATCTATGATATGTTTTAGCTTTATAGGCTATCATTAAAAGATACTCTTTAATCTTAATCTATTTCACAGATGACATGACTCTCAAATTCCTAGATCTTGTAGTAACAAGGAGGGAAGTTTGTGTCATTGGTTCTGGCATTCTCATACTAAACATAGTGACACAGCTAGGTGCTGATTTTGATAATCCTTTTTTTCCTTTCCCAACCAAAATCTGTTTTTAGCATCTGTAGAGGCATCACTTTTCATATACCAGTAATTCATTTTACCTGAAAAGCTGTCACACACAAATTAAGGTGGGTATCTCTCTCTTCCCTTGTTTCTCACCCTGCACACATGCACGTTAATTACAAGCAGAAAGCCCAAATGACACTATATACTCCACAGCATCTGCTCAGGCCTTAATTAATCCAACCTTCACACAGTCCCCATGGCAACAGGGCTCAATAGACTACCCTGATTTGGAATATTCAATAGAGCACTTTACATTACATATTTTATTTAAATTACGGCTGCGGAGCTACTACTGTGTTAGCAAAGTGGTGTCAGTGCTGATGTGAACAGAAGAGTCCTTGCTCTGCTTGACCCCTCCTCATACATTACCTCATTAAAATGTATAATAGCATTCGAGCTAAGTCACATTAAAGCAGACACACTCTTTTTCAAAGCCTAGAAAGCAGTCCGTTGCCACTTTTTTGCATTTAAAAGAAACTTTCTGGCTTCATAAAATTAATAGGAATATTTTGCACTGCTGCACCTGCAACTCGTACCATAAAGGTGATTACCACAATATTAGTAGCAAAAAATAATTTCCTTGGTGTATTTCCTATCTCACTAGTCCTCTTATCTTGTCAGCTTAGGCTCCAAACACATGTTTTGGCAAGGTGTGATCCCCATCATTTCGATGTTAATAGAGGCTGGCATAAGAGAGGCTGTTTCAGCTAATGGAAGAGCTACTTTTTTCAGTTATTGTGCGAGCAAGGGGCTCCCATTCTCAGTTTTCTTTTGTATCTAGCTATGCTGAAGGAGGTGTTGGATTGGATTTCTCCACCATGACGGTGCCAGGAATTAAAAGCTTGTCTCAGCCCCGCCCAGTGAAGGTACTGATGGCTGAAGGTCAGCTGCAAACCATTGCCAAGCCAGCTTTTCCCATAGAGAGCAGGGCACTGGGAGGCTGTTTAGGCAAATCCTCTTAGGCCAGCCTCAGAGCAGGAAGCACTGCTATCTCAGCTGTTTTCCACCTCACACATGCCCAACTAGCCCTTTCCTCGGGGACAACTGCAGGAAGGGGCCAGCACAGGACCCCTGCGCCTCTAAGCCAGGCTCCCTTAGTGGGGCTAGGGCAGGGTGTTAAAAAGAAAAACCTTGAAAAAAAAAGAAACCTAAAAAACCCCAACCAAAACCAACAACCAAACGAACGAACTGCAGAAATCTCAAAAAAACCCCCATGACAATTGACTTAAGTAGGGATTTTGATAAAACTGTCGATGGGAAGGAGGCAGGAGCAGGCAGGTTTAGGCTGTGACTATGCACCAGTGACAAGTGGATGGAGGGCATGTTGACTTGGAAAACCTCTGAGTGTTTGCATTTCTTACCCTGCCGTATCTTTCCTCTGGGTATTAAATTACAACTTTAAACACTGACAGCAGAGTTAAAAAGAATTATTTTGCTATTGTATGCAGACAACTCTGTTGGTCTGAAAGTATGCACAAATTAAATGTTAATCTGAGTCCAGGGATAATCTAATTATTTCTTCCTTTTGAAGTAAGAGGAACAATATTTACTGAGTAAATTATGGACGTCAAAAGGTAAAGCTTGCTTTGAAGATTAAACAACACACATGTTGTTAATTATTATAACCATACTTGACCCTTGTTTCTTTGCAAAAATTTGAACACATTTTGAATTTTCACAGAGATGTGTTTCAGAAGGCAATACTTCATATCCTTGTCAATTGTCTTTTATTACATGGCAACATGAAAGAGAGCACCAAATACACGAGAGGCTGATTGTGTGATACGTGTAGTACTTAGTTTCTCTTCAATACAGAGCAAAATCCTTCTTTTAACATTGAGGGGCTGCTGGCAGCATGGGGAAGCCATCCTCACCAGCATGGGGCAGGTTTGTGGGCTCCCCACACCCTTACACCTCTCTGCTCTTGGGGAGACAAGCCCTGGCCAGCTGCCTGCTGCAAAGGGCCCAGACCATCCTGATTTTGTGCTGGGGAGGCAATCATGGCACAGCAGTGAACAGCAGGAGGCAAGATTTTCTCCAGGAGATTAGAAAATATAATTTAATTCACCTTTTCTGCCAGCTATGGGTTCTTGATCAATGAAAATGCTTCCTGCTACCTGGCAATAAAATTTTATATCCCAGTCCATCTTATTCAGCTTTACTTTCATCATTAGAGCTACCCAATAGTTTAATTAGACACTAAACCACCGTTAACCATAATCAAATAATAACACATTATTGTTATAAAAATGTAATCTCACACAATACCTATACAGACTTTTTTGTCAGTGACTCCCTGAACACCGTACAAAAGAAGAGGTTTCCACTATTGCTTGTGCTGCTTATTTCCACAATCACATATTGTTCAGTTCCTATCATTTTGTCTGACAGCTCATAATCTGACCTTTTGGGGAAGTGAAGCTTTTTGTCTGAGTCTGTCAAGCTTGGATCCAGGTCTGGATGCTCCAAATATCTGACATCTCTTTTATGTTCAGGCTCATCTCTGTAATTACCCCAGAACGGCTGATGGAAGTGGCAGAAATAATAGGTTGGAAACATCTGACCAATGTTTAGGGAAATGTTTCTGCTTATCAGAAGGCAGTTGTGAAATTAAGTGGTGAACATAGTTGACTTTATTTAATTGAAATTTTAGATGGAAGGACTGCATACTGAAGGTGAATTTCAATTTTCCAGGTGTTCTGAACACCAAATTTCCCAGATAAAAGAATATTTTGAGTTTGGTGTCTGCAAACCATGCTCTGTTATACCTGGTCAGTGGACTTGGGAAAGATGTTGGAGTGCCTGCCCTCTCACAGGAATTTTTGTTCAGGAGACTCCAACGCAGTCCTGCCTGCAGGACAAGCAGAAGTAACCAATCACTTACTAATAAGCTAAACTTCTTCCCCTCCTTTTAGTGATCCATATCTTGTCCTTGAAAGTTGTTATCCTGATCCCTTTGAAGAATTATGCTGTAAATTAAATGAGAACAGCTGGAGTCAGGATTAGAAATTGAACTTCTTCTGCTGTGCAAATTGTGATTTCTAGTAAAACAGCTGATGCACCAAACCTTCTGTCAATAATTACTTCGTGTGAAATATCCTTCAGTGCTCAGCATTTATTTTATATGCCAAGAGGGGCTTTCCAAGGCTCCAAGCCATCTCTCACAGCCTGCGCACAACCATCCAGCTTCAAGATAGGCACTGAAGGAATGAGGGGCAGACGGAGGGTGGCCTGACCACTGCACAGGCTGCCCCAGGGCCCCATCACTCTGCTGCGTGGCAAAGCAGGGTTGAATTTGCAGCCAGCTCCCAGCAAGACCGGTGGCATCAGCTTCAGTGACCAAATGGCTTGGTCGTCCCACAGCCAGGTTTTCCAGATTATCAAGCCGCCAGGGCCTTTCAACTGGTATGCATGCACAAGCCCCAGAGCTGGAACCCTTCCTTTGGCACCCGCTGTTCCTCTTGGGGGCCATCCAGAGGAATACGCCTTGTAGCTTACCTGAAACATTAACAAGTACCTGTATTTTCTGAGGGAATCATCCACAGATCAGCCACAAGCACTCTTTGCCTCCTGTACCCATGAGTTTCACTTCATGGTAACAAGTTCTGCACTGCCAGACACAGAAAAATACCGACCACACCCTCTAGTCTGGAGTTGTAGATGTTTACTGAGAACTTAAAACTAAGGAAAATTATCATGATAAATCTTCCTACAGAAAGCCTTGGCAGCAACTGGAAGGTAGTCTGATGTATTTAAGGCATCTTCCACAGCATTCATCAGCAGGATTTCCTACAGGCTCATGACTTACTGGCCAGACATTTTGCATGGCTGTAGCCTAAATATCAAATGAAGGTCTGCTGAGGCAAGAGCATAATTTTCATGGTGGGATAGCATTTTTTAACTCTCTGAAAGAAGGAAGGGAGTCTTACCTACAGATATAGCTCTGTGCCAGCTTTTTCTGTTTGCAGGGCATCTAAGGAGCACTGCCAGATCTCAAAGTAAACAATTAATTTGGTGTGTGCTTCAAAGGAGGTCACACCCTAGCTTTGCATCCTCAAAGTCCTTTCTTTACCTGCAGCATTGTCATAGTGCAGCCCTGACTCAGATGCAAGCTGTTTTGATACTATGCAAGTATCAGGCACTTGGAGATAATTTTCTGAAGTCTCTGGTCAGTTTACCTGGTGGCTGGACATGGGTTTAAAATCAGAGCAAAGCTGCTCATGTGTGACTTTGTGAAGGAAAGCAACATCAGCAGAGAGGCAATTTCACTCATAATGTTTTCCTTTTCACTGACAATTTCAGCATGTTACTCTGAAAATTTGCTCCTTAATTAAAAGCTGGAGAGAAACCCCAGAGGATAAGAACAGTTACCCTCCACTAACTGAAAGCAGGAGATGCTCAGTCAGCACTATTAAAGTTATTTCTGTCCACTTGGCTATTTTGTATCTGGAATTGACCTATACTGGTTTTTGTTTTAGTATTCATTCAGCAATGCTAAGACAACTGTGTGCATGAAGGAAATGGGGAATGTTTTCATTTCAGATGAGACGTTCCTTACTTTAACCAGGAGCAACACCAATTTGTCATGTTTCTTGCACTACTCAGAAGGAGCATGTGTAGGTTCACAGCTTGGCCTGAGCATCTTCAATGAGATGGACACAGGAAATCTTACTGACAGATAACTTACAGACATTCTGTTTGTTCACTTGCATGGAGGGCCAGGGCTCACACTGATATGTCTTCAGTTCATTTATCCATGTAGGTCTCTGATATCAGCAGCGGTAACCTGGGTGAGTGGAAGGTTCATGCCTCTGCATAGCTCTTGTAGTATGGCTTGGAAGTTTTACAGAAATCTGGTAAGAAATTTTCCCTTGGGTCTGTTAAGCCTCCATGGGAGAAATTATTTTTTGAAATTGTTTGCTTCACTGTCCCTTTCATAAATATCTGGTCCTTGCTCTCTCTGGCACTGGAATTAAAAAATGTGGCATCTAGCAGGTTCTCAAATTACCAGTCAAACAAAAAATAAGTAGTGCGATAAAGAGACTTCTTTTCTCTGAATAAAAAAGCTTGTCCCATGAAGGAGTTTAGAAACATCAAATTAGAGGGGACACTCTTCCTGCCTTCTCTACACCCAGAGTGCATTTTTAATGTTTCTTTTCTCTTCTCCTGGTCTCTAGCCAGGGTATTTCAAGACTCAAACTCAGAATTTGGTGGGTGCTGCAGACCTCCCTGCGGCAGAATGCTTCCAGGTAAGAGGTGGCAGCATCCTGATCTGAGCCTGAGACTGAGTGAGGAGAAGAGGGAGAAATGTCAGTGCTGATGATCCATGGGATAAGAAATATAGCTCTCTGGGAATTTAGGAGACAACTACTGACCTGAATAGAGCCGCTTCCAGCACTGCTGTGCATGTCAATGGAAAACATTGACGTTCCCAGATGAGATACCTGAATCATTTCACCTCCACAGCCTGCAAAACCCTTGCAAGTTCTTCCACAACCCTTAGAGACTTTGACAATTTCCTGATAGAAGAAGCCTAGTCGATTATTGTCTGATACACTTTTTCAGAGCAACAGGCTGGATTGATGAGAAAGAACATTTTAGAATAATGCCAACATGGTTATCCTTTGAGGGTTTTCCTTTATGTTGAAGAAATGAAACGCTTTTCGACATCAGGCTGCCAAAGGGAGCCTTTATGCAAAATTCAAGCCATTGAATTCAGGCCGTCCTCACAGCCTTATCTCAGAATTTTGCAACAAGACAGAAAAACATTTTTGGAGGTTAACATGTAGTTGTCTTTATGACAAAGATTATCAAGAACACTCATAGTTACTTCTACAGTGCTTCTACATATAAATCCTTACAAGGGATGAGAAAATAACAAATATATCCATTTGTCTTGGAAAAATGGTAGAAATCAACTGCAATTCCATAATTCTGTAAGAAAGATAAGCATCCAACCTGTTTCAGTATGTTAATGCCCTACAAACTATGCTGTTTCTACTTCTGTAGTATACACTGGGCACAGTGAATGTTTTGGATGGGAAGGATTTGGGGTTGGAATTCTTGTCAAACAGAATATTCATTAGAAGGTACCCAAACAGTCACACTATTTCCCCATTTTCATCAAGAAAAACTGCCTCATCTGCAACTCTCCATTGCTTTCAAAATTCAGCCTGAGAAAATTGTACATGTTACTCACCACAGTACAATCTCTTTGTTTTAATTTTAAATGAACACCATCACATGGCAAAAATGTTTTTAGCAGCAATATGGCATATTACCATAAAATTTGCACCTACTTGATTAAGAAGAATCAAAAAATCTTACTCACTTTTTAAAACTATGTGGGTGGCATATTAATTAATGTAGCTAACAGGGTCCTCTAAGTAAAATGATTCATGTTCCTTACATGGAAAACATTAACAGATGTTTTTTTCAATCATTTCAGTAGACAAACTTTGGAGAGTTTTGCTGGTAGTCTGATCTGTATTTAATTTAGTAATTTGAAAATAACATGGATGATCTTTGTGGAAAATCTCTTATAAATGCAGGTAAGTGTGTTGTTTACCTTAAAACTCAAACAGCATCCAAGTGAAGAATTTGCTCTATCCTGATCTCACTGTACAAATGACTGAATGTACAAGTCCAAGGGTCTGCATCCAGCATACTGTAAGCTTAAGCTCTTCATTAATTTCTTCTCTACCATTACTATAGACTTGCTAAAAAAAGATTTGTTGCAAGTTTCCCTTTAAAGTCTCTCAAAGTCGCTTTATAGGACAAGTTTACTAGCATACAACATCAAGGAGAAAAGTCTGGGTATTACATTAAAGAAATCCCTTCTTTGTTAAAAGATGGAGAAAAAAGTTAAAAATAAGAGAAAACAAATAGAAAGCTCATCCTGGTGCCATGGGTATTTGAAGTACAGTAACTGCTCCTTTAATTTAAACACTGAAATTAATGATTCGATTTTTAGCTTTCAGAGGCTAGATGTCTTGAGAAGCACAGCAAAAAGAAAACACAATATATAGGATAAGAGAAAAACAACAGACTTTGAAAATAAGCCCACTTCAAAATAATATTAAAAAGGTGCAGAGAATTTCTGAATATATATTTCTAATTTAAAAAGAAGATGTAGCATTAATATATGCTTAACGATAACCAAAAAACACAGACTGCTAAAATAGCTGAGTCTCACTGGGGCTGCATTTAAATTCTACTAAGTATTAAGAAATGCTTAAATAATGGACAGAGTTCAGGGGTGCATAATACATCTTGTTACAAAGAGCACCTGTTGACACCATACTGGCCTATACTTTAAACATTTTCTACAATTAAAATACCTAAATCTAGAGGCCACCTGTTTCCTGCCTCTGCCTTTCTGAAACGCCACAAGTTTTGCTGTAAACACAGGTGAGCAAAATAAGATGCTACCTGATTTTAAGGGACTTAAAGAATTTGCACAACAGCTGAAGTCCTGGACAGCCGCTTTTCAGCTTCCAGCCCCTCAATTAAAACTGATGAGAGAAGCACTCTTCCTCTCCCAGTGGCAAGATGCTTACACGGGAATTCCCACACCAAACTGGGACAGCAGCTATCCATCCAGCAGCTTGGATTTGACAGTAACCAGTACCAGATGTTTCAGCCAAGGCATAATATAATGCAGAGAGAGTAACCGTGGAGAAAACTGCTCATTTTTTCCCAATTTCCCATGGGTCCCAGAGCAAGGCACTTATCCTGGGACATACAGCATCCAAAGAAATTAGTCTGGCCACTTAGAAATTTGCCAGAAAGTTGTTCAGAGAGGTTGTTCTTACTGCAGGATCCTTAAGAAAAGTTGAATCCACACTTTAATTTTAATTGTGAAAAATAAAGAAGGCAAAACAATTCTAGAAATTCTGAAAGGGTTTGTTCAGTTTTTTTTTTTTTCTCTTATGAAGAGACATATTTAAAAGGTGCTGTCAGGTTAGCAGGAGTCTTGATGGCTGGATATAGACACTGGAAACCACATCTGCAGGCCCATTCTTCCCCTGCTGACATTTGCACACCAGTAAATACAGATGAGAATCATATCCTGATAATTAAGTCATGTGCTCAGTTGTTTGCCCAACATACTAACTGAATAGCTACTCTGCCAGTCCAGTAAGATGCAGCTCAAAAAGCTCTGCTTTAGAGTACTCCCCACGGCACACCAGCTGCTGGAAGACAATCTTCCCTTACTTCCCTTTCATTAGGAAACCCTTGCTGAGACAAACATGAGCATCTAAAACTTTGGGCCCTGCAAAAGACTGCGCAACTCAAGGCTCAGAGCGAAATGGAAGCCATTGACTCCTGGGTCTTACCCAGACAAATGGGCAGGAGCAATCCTGTGCTCCTCTGCCCTGTGAGCTGGGCAGATGTGAGGCAGCCCTGCACAGGAGCTGTGCAGCTGCATTCCTGCTGCACCTCTGCCGATCCTATCAGCCACGCTGAGTTTTGCCACCTGCGATGTGCAGAGCACAGCATTGCCTACACTGGACCAGGAGCACACATTTGCAGCACACTTCAGTGCAAACAAGGCCTGGAGAATTTTTTTCCTCCTGTTTTCTTATTTCTTTGGAGAATCTGTCAATGAATCAAAGTTACAGTTTTGCAGAAATACACAGAATGTTTATTCAGTTTGACAGAAGTGTACAAATTTTTCAGAAAGACAAAAAGCCACAAAACAGGTCCTGGTTTCTAACTGCCTAACACACAGAGAATCCCATGAACCTGAAAGCAGAAAGCTCTCTGACTTCTACAAGGGAAAGTAGTGGAGATTCAGAAGGGTTCAGTTAACTGAAGCCTACTATTTCCCCCCTTTCTTTTCTTTTGACCAGTGAGATGGTTTCATCTGGTAAATTTGAATGTGTAAGGACACTTACTGAAATGAGGTACAGTTATAATACAGTAACAAACTGATTTAGTGCATCTCTGCACAGAAACTGGCAGTAGTACCTGGGACATGAAAAAACACTTAAAATTATGCAATTATGCTCAGACCATAAAAAACATCCCCTTCTGAGCAGTTCCTGAGCTAGAAGATAAGGAAAATGACCTAACAGCTAAGGGTATATAGCACATTTCAGCAAAGACTATAGCCATCATTCTTACATTACTGTCTTCTCATGTTATATCACAACTGTTAGAAGGTTACTGACACACACTATGAAATCTCAAGTAGCAGGCCCATCTCTCTTAGCTCATTCTTGTAAAAAGAGGACTAGAGAAAATCAACACTAGCTTTCACAGTTCTTGATGGCATCTGTACAGTTTCAAAATGTTATGTCTCCCCTGCTACTCATTACTTCTTGCAAAGCATTTGAAATCATGTCATAAATTAAAGATTATACAACAAAGGCTTCAAAATAACTTACTTTCTATACTTATCATGGGGAAAATTTTGCATTGAATGTTAAATACTACCCTTAAAGCCAGATGGTCACACAAAGAACAACTACAGAGATTTAGAAGAGCAAACACGGTTATCTTTCCAAAGTGCTACTGAGATTATAAAACAAGTCATCAGAGGTAAACAATCTCCTCCTCTACTCTGGCTCCACTTTCTGCATCCTGCAGGCTCTCAGGCTGGTGGTTCAGTAGCAGCTCGTCTGGCTGTGGTGAGTGGATGGATCCCTGGTTTGGAAAGCTTGTTTGGGAACCCTGGGTCTGTGATGCATTCAGATCTGTAACACACAAGACAAGCACATGTCACAATTTATTTTCTGCCACACCCATGCCATCAAAAAGAGCAAATTCTGACTTTTTCATTAGCACCATTTTCTAGTTTGCTGCATCTGTTTAGAAAGAAAAACACTGTTCTAGAACAAGCTACAACAGCCCTGTGAGAGCCATCTTACATAAATTTAGTGAAATCTGTTGAAGTAATAACAGTAATAAATGTATAGCCATACCTTACTAAACTGACACACAATAATGGAAAGACATAAATGAAGTCAGAATTGAGGCAGAGGGAAACACACAGCATACAATCAGTACCTTTTTTAGTAGTAATAAAGCTGTAAAATTAATAAAGTTTTCATCATTACACAGAATTTTATTTGTAAGCCTAAATCAACTGAGCAAACCCAGTTAAAAGTCTACATGGCTGGCACTTGCATTCAGCTTTTTCAGCTAAGTTCATCCACGCTTATTTGCACAAAGTACATACTCTATTCTTTTCTCAATCATTTAGCTGTGGAGAGAACACTTGCACCCCAACACTAGAACATTATTTCACAAGGATCTTAATTTCTTATCTTTCCGATTTTCTCCTACAACTGCAGAGAATCAGGTACTTGTTTTCCGGCATTGTGCAATGAAGACTTTTGTGATGATCTGTGTACAGCTTAAAAAACCAAAACAACATGACTACAGTTGGGTTTTATCCCTAGTCAGCATTCTGTAGCACTCAGGAACTGCATCTCAGTAGTTGACTTTCTACATCTGCATTTCTTCAAAGCAACTTTACCATAAAAACAAGCTGCATAACACAGAATGTGTATCCTTATGCATAGTGATGAGAAAAGTCTGTATTGGATACACTGCAATAATTTTCACTGTATTCTTGGCCTGACCAGCACTCCTATTACATCAGGAGGGTTAAATTTTCATTCTTTCCTCTCAAAAAAAGGACTCTGCAGAAAGAAAGTAGCTTGGAACCCCTCCCATGCCCGAAGCATGCAAACCAAGAACTGGATTCTTTGAGCCTTGATCATTCATGCAGAGCTGAAGAGACGTTTCATGTTTGATCTGGTCCCTACTTTTTCTCACCTGTATGTACAATGAAAATATTTTATGAAGGAGCTATTTGGGTTTTTACACACCATGTCATTTAACTGGTGGCAATCCAAAATGACACCTGCCCACATTTGGCATTTCCCTGACACAAGTGACTTTCACCAGTCTTGTTCACTGAGTCAGGAGTTCAAGGCAAAACAAGCATCCTGGAAAGCCCAGGCTCTCTGGCTGCTCCCTGGCATGGGGTGTGTGGAGCAGTGTGGGATGTTTACGCAATGGGCAGGTGGGAACTCATCCTACCCTCTGCCTTCAGCATCATCTTCTCTTTGATACTGACACCGTTGGGGAGCAAACAGGCTTTGGAGCTGCAGCTCCCAGCATAAGCTGCATGTATGTTATTCTTGCTGCCAAGACTGCAGGGTCAATGACAGGGGCAAGGTATTTATAAACAAGCTTAGTCATAGTGGGATGACACAGAAGGTTACAAAAATTAGTCCCCAGTTGTCTTTCTTTTACTGTTTTATACTGGATTAAGTTTCAGCCTTGAAAATCCAGAGTAAGTCTTGACTGCAGGTGAGTTATTTGCACTATGTAACAGCAGGGCTTGACTCCCTAACTTAGTTGAACAGCCCTGATTTTTTAAAGATGATGTCTGCATTTATTTCTTTTTGATAGTCTTATTAGAAAAGGATTGCAATTTGCAGCCCACAGAAGAAAGCAAAAATATGTCTGCCTTTCTTTATGAAACCTGGGTACCTTTGGTTTGTTTATTTATTAAAAAGAGCCCTACTAGCAGAAGTTTTGGGATAATTTTACCCACATTAATGTCCTGTGAGTCTATTCACATTACCAAAGTTATGTGCATAAGAATACCAGGCAGTAAACACTTACGTGAAAGATCTGTTTCCAAAGTTTATGAAGTACATAATTGGAGAAGCCTAATTACAAATTTGAAAATACACAGAAAAGGAAGGGAAACACCTTGCATGCAGTTATTTTCCACCACCAAAACTAAACAGTAATTGCTTCACCAATTAAAACAGTAGCTGTTTCCAAACCATTTCTCATTCTGTGTTACAACTATAAGCAGCAGAGCTGAGCAGTGGAAACTGTCAGTGCTCTGGAAAAACAAATCAGGTTATGTCACTATCAAAATTAATGATTCGTCAGAAGTGTAGCTGGTTTTCTTATTCTTTTTTCTTTTTTTTAACATGTTACATCTGGAAAACCTGAACAGCAGGAGAGTACCCAGGAGGTGAGCATAGCTGCTGCTGGGGTGGTGAGTGGCTTCAGGCTGGAAAGGTGATCCAGCTGAGGAGGGAATGGGCTGCTTTTGGATGCACTTCAGGGGGCACTCGACACAGACTCTGCCTAATAAAAGCAGAATGTGTCCCCAAGGACAACACACTCAGCCTGCCATCGGGGAGGGTGCCTGCTGTCCCTCTGCCCGGTGCCATGCTGGAAGCAGCTGAGCCAGGAGGCCAGCTGGTATCGCAGCCTGATGCGCCCCGAGAGCAGATGCGTGTGAAATGTGGAAGGGCTAGAAATGGTAACAACAGTTTCAGGTGAAGGGAATGTGGGAAAAGCAGAATGAACTGCCAGTCAGCATTACTTCTTGTAATGTGGAACAGCGAAGGCAGCAAAGGAGCCTCCCCTGAGCTCTCTGGTACAGCACAGGAAAACAAGTTGCCCTTGTCACCAAGCAGGAGAAAGGTGGGAGAAATCTTTCCCTTGAAACACTCTTCCAAAACAGGGAGCAAACTTCTGAAACCAGACTTGAAAACATCAGCAGCTGTCTATTAAAGAATCTGAGAACTAAGGATGCTCAATAAAAATTTAAAAGGAAAACGAACTGATTATTTGTGCAGGCAGAGGGGCTGCTACCAGAAAGTGACAGCCAAGAAACGCTCCCCGTGATCCCCTGGCAACTGGGGCACTCACGGGAGCTCTGCAGTCCCTCTACAGGCCCATTCTCTGCAGCACTGAGGCAAATCTCAGAATTCACAATGGATCAAGAGTCAGGTAAGTAAGGACCATTGGCCTTTTACGAGCTTCCTTCGGTGTGATTGTAATTCACCTGTCGACATTAGCCATTAAATGATTTTTGTGTTATTCGCTTTGTTTAAATTCAGCATTTGCTTATCGTCTTTTCTGCTCCTCTCCAAGCTGCGGAGGGATGCTCACTCTGGCAGGCTGTGTTTGGCTCAACAGCGCGCCCGCCAGACCAGCACCACATCGCCAGCGTCCCACAAAAGCACTCCCAAAGCCCCTGCCTCCTGCCCGGACCAGGCTCTGAAAGCACAAGCAGAAGGACTGTGCCTGGCCAGAGCCATCCACTTTCTCATATACACTATTTTTCTTTCACAGTTATGTAAGTGCAGAAAATACCCCTTGAGTATTTCCAAATCTTTAACCAAACTAAGCTGTAGCACAGACCCTCCCACAGTCTACTCTGACACAGCTTTCTGCTCCCTCCCACTTCTGCACCAGCTAAGAGCTGCCGGCATCTCTCTGCATCCTGGACCCCAGAATTTATGTGCAAACTGAAACCCCCTTTACCTGTTTCTCACTTACGTAATTTATTTTTTGTCCTACGATACTCCAGGTAACTCTTTGCTTAAGAGCAAGCCAGATCCACAGCTGCATCATGGATACCCTAGGCAAAAGTGAACAGCAGACCAGAGAAATCCACTCCTTCAGTGTTGGGCTGGTCAAACACCCAGGGCAAAAAAGGGAGTGCTTGAAGCTGGTGATCAAATATTAGGTAATCCGTGACAGCACTTCAGCCTTTTGGGGATGTGTAGCCTCTTCAGCCCAGCAGTGCCACACCACGGTACAAAACACCTCTAAAGAAGGGCTTTTACTCCTTTTAATCTCAGCTGAGACCATTTCATTAAATAAAGAAATCCCAGGCATTCCCTGCAGTGTTCCCCACCAATTTTTGAAAGAGGTGTTAGAAGCATTTCTAGCAAATTCTGGATCCAATCACAAATTGTCCCATTCACACAGACACTGCAAAATTCAACATTAAAAAAAAATCAATTTTTTTCCCATTTTCCTTGGCTTTAGGTCTGGTACTATAAGAGCAAGCATCAGGAAAGTGCAGAGTGGCACTCGACCCTTTCCTTACTTTTTTAGATTGCCTGGATATAACAACAATGGCAGATGGCAGGCCTGTCATACATGGGATCAGTTTTCAAGGGAGTTTATAAGGGGACTTCAGTTTTCCAAACAGGGTCTGGGTCCAAACTCAGAAACGACAGCTCCTGACTAAAAACATGGTACTGTTGTACTGGAAAAGGAAAAAATAAGTAGCATTCCGCATCCTAACTACCCTACCTTTTCCACAGCACTAAGAGACCGATTAGTATTATCTCACAAACTGCTGAGAAGGTGAAGGACAAAGGAATGGTATTTGCAGGAATCTGAAATCAATACATCTCAAAACAAACACAGCCCATATACCTGGGGGGAGCAGGGGGATACAAAAGCCAAGTAAACAACTCATTAGTCACACTGATTCTCACCTCCTGTCTGTTGTCATAGGATGTAAGCACTTCCACATCAAATAAATGCCACGGATTTTCTCCTTCACCCCCTTCACCCCTCCTCTCTCTCCCCCAGGATCTGAGCTCTTGATGTAAGCCTGGAGTGCCCACAGTGACGATTATGGGAAGGACAGGAGAACATTACCAAGGCACTAAGAAACACTCCAGGCAAAAAACCTCTCAAGTTTCTGTGTTTTGAACAGAAAGCCCTTGGTGTTCCTTCTTCAGCTCTGACCCTGGTTTCACAGCATCACAGTATAATTTGAGTTGGAAGGGATCTTAGAAGGCCTCAGATTCAAACCCCTTCTCAAAGCTGGGTTAGCTCTGAGGTCAGGCCACGCTGGATCCTTTTTTACTCCTTAGCTGTTTCTAAAAAGGAAGGGGGGAAAAAAGGGGAAAAAAAACCAAGTGAAAAAAATAAGGGAGAGGGTGGAAGGAACACACCACACGGATTTTGCAGATGATTACCTTGCTGTGACTTACCAAGATCTGTCACATTGACCCTCTTTACAAAATAAAATTGCTTTAAATGAAGGTTTATGCCACTTCTAGCAATAAATATGTTAAAGAGTCTCAAAACCATTAATCTTCTGAAAATAATAAATAGAGTTAGGTTCTGGTTTTACATGTACTTACAATAACTGGTACCAAGTTCATTTGGACTGACAGCTGACACATCAGCTTCAGGCCACAGCTATTTGAAATGGCAGAGCTGCTCTATTTAATCCCCACTCTGGCACTCATGCATAATGCAAAGCACAAGCAGACACCTAAAAAACCAGTGCTAAGTCTACCAGGTCTGGGATATTCAAAGGAATTCAAGGGTAACCGGCTCTCAGTTTCCATTACAGTTCAATAGCAAATAGCAGCCTGACTCCCATGGGCTCCACTGAAAGTCGCCACTGGCAAATCCCATGGCACCTCTTTGTCTCTAATGATGCTCCCAGCGGTTTCCATGCAGATTCATTAGCAACAGACAGCTGATTCCCCAGAGAACTCCATGCACCCCAGCCTCTCTCCCTTTCCCCACCGTGAAAGGCACCACGATCAGTTTTGATTGCTTTTTTTTTAATGCCTACTAAAATTTTCCCAAATTGCGATGGATTTTCCATACTGCATGTTCAGTTGTTTATGGTTGGTGGAAGAAAGTGAACACCATGCAGCAGCACTGCACACCTGGAATGCCACGGCATCACCCTGGAACAGCCAAGATACTGCTGCTACCAATTCAGAACACTTGCTGTAGAAAAGTCATGTTAGGCCTTGAAGATTTGAGGACAATTCCCAGCAGTTTCACTGGCAGTCAAGATCCCACATACCATCAACAAACCAGGCCCTTCATACCTCAAAATAGCTGACTTCACAGCAGGAACTGAATTTGGTACCGAATCTCGAAAAAAACACTGGGAAAAATATTTTTACCCTAAAGCTACCAAGGAAAGAGGAACCTAATCTGTTTCCCAGCTGACTGAATAAGGCAAGAAAATCAGTCTGGGAATCGTAATGCTGTTATTTACTTTTGACCAGCCCAACCCTGTGAAAAAGCAGCAGCTGCATTTCTTAGGCAAACAAGCACCTTCATGAAGAAGAGATCTTTACATAAAAAGCAGATGAGGAATTACTTCATTAAGTCATAGCAGTTTTTGGTGCATTTTTTGTTACAAGCAGAGAACAGAAAATTCAAACTTTATGATGAATAAGGTCCGCAACATAACTCTTTTCTACGTCTGTACTCTGGATTTTTGATCATAGTAAAATTACTGGGAATGTCATTATTCTGCATGTTTCTGCTCTTTGTGTAGTTGTTGGCCTAGGTAAGACAATGCAGTTTCATTTTCAGGTTTTGCCTTATAATTCTTTAGAGAAGTTTGGTCTAGACAATTTGGACCAAATTCTTGGGTAACACAAAATGTACATTTATTCCAATAAAATGGCATTTATCATAGAGTTTCAACTCATACTTGTCTTAAAGCTCCAGGTTTTGGAGCAATGTGATGATGCAGTCATTTTTCTTTTATTAAACCCCAGTAAACACGTTATTTCTAACACACGCATTTACCAAAGAAAAGGTTTTAAAACCAGCTCAAGCTCAGACAGCGCCACTTTAACATCAAATTTGTCCCATTCAGATTAAGATTGATTAGGTTGATTAAAATTTTAACCTACTTACATGGCTGTGTTATCAATTGTATTGGTTTTTAAAGCACACGGGTTCTAAGCTATTTTTGGCATGCTGTTTTTCTAATGCATATCAATAAGAGAAACTTAAAAATAGGTCTGACTTGAAATCATAATTTGTCTGTGTATTAAATACCCACAGTCTCACCTTGGCAGGACAGACTGCCTGACAGCTGTCTGCTCCTGCTTAATATTAATTTATTTAGGTATGAATTCCCTATTAAATTGTCTTTGTGCTAGGCTTTGAAGCTTTAGATGGTCAATTACAGACACACACATGGTCCAGCAGGTATTTTGCTAACAACGAACACATGTTTTATTGACCTACTTCTTTTCCAGCTCATTAAACACAGCTGCACTCAAGTGATCAAGAGGAAAGAACCATAAAACCCCAAGAACACCTTTCCTACACAGGATCACAAGGAACATGACCAGCTGCCGCCACGGGGCCACTGCCCCACCCAGGGCAGCAGCACACCCACTGAAGGCTCCTCTCCAGAGGCTGGGCAGCTTGCCTGCCCACTGACAACAGTGGGGGGAAGCGCAGGAAACCCCCATAGACGCCCCATTTGGGTGTCCAACCAAGTGGGCGGCAAACATTTCCTCCTAGCCCACCATGACTGAAGTCAAAACAAACCTCTATCGGTAGGGAGTATTACTGCATGAAAGTTGGATGGAGAAACGGAAACCCCATAAATTTACAGACCCAAACAGCACTTCCAAGGACTCAGGGGACAATGAACCAGCTCCTTTTTCTGCTGCCAGCCAGTGCATCCCCACACTTCCCTCACCCACTGTCCCAATTTGCACCTTGAAGATAAAACACTGCAGTGAGGCTTTATCTCTTTCCGTCCCGAAAGGAGGAATAGCTAACATTAACCCTGAAAACACAGTCTCTGGCACATGAAATCATTCCCTTTGAAACAAAAGGGGATATTTACACATCAAAACTCTTCTTTTGAGCTGTTACCACATACATGTATTAATGTGTTGATTAACTCTGCTTCATATTTTATGGAAGTTCTTTGGTTGTGGGTTGTTTTGTTGGGGTTTTTTTCACTTTGAAATACACATGAAATCAAAGACCTTGGCAAAAAATCCATTTAGTCCCCAGCGTTTGGCCAGTCTTTCAGGTGCAACACAAAGAAGTGTGCTCTGGACTTTGGCAAACATTTTCTTGAATAGCAGAAGGGCACAGCTCAGTTACAAAAGCCAAAAGGGGGAGGTAATTTATAAAACACTCAAGTCCCCCCCTAAGCACTTTGGTTTTATAGGGTAATTTCCCAACAACAGACCAGATCCACCATTTCTTACTCAAAAGAGCTGACGAGATCAAAACTCAAAGAGACTAACAGAAGAACACTAAGTCAATATATAGAACTGCTGTGGAAGAAAAAATCAGGCAAAACACCTGTTTCAAATCAATTACATGTTAATCTTACCCTTTAATAGAAGCTGCTGTTGTTGATTAATATAGGAAAAAATATGGGCATTACTACAAGAGTGAGCATCTGAGAGAAGCCTCTTATCTCATAGTTACAGAGATACTTGTTCTCTCCTGAGCTCAAAAGTGAGGGAAATATTCACTAATTTCTGATTGCAGTTTGAGTATTAGCACAGCCATTTTTATTCATTTTTGGCAGGAAGTATATGCGCTGATGTTTTCTTCTTAGAGTCCTTGAAAAAAACAAGAAAAAACTGGAAAGTTGCACATTCTCCAAATTTTGCATTGTAAGCATAGGAATTTTCAGTGTGTCATTGAGCTTTTTGAAATGAATGCCCTTTTTAATTGTTTGCTAAAAGCTCTGTGAACATGTAACTGCTGTGAAAACAGTTTGCATAAAAGGTAAAGGAAAAATTGTACTTCAAAGCCATAAAAACCACAATTATCAAATAAGCATGTGCCTCCATCCCTTCAGCCAAGGGCTTTCCATGAGTGCATGGAGAGCACTTGAATCCACTTTCCTTACTTCTGCTCCCACTTCTTTCTGCTGTGAGCAACACCGGTTTTACCCTTAAGCCCAAACTCATCACCTCCTCCTTCTACTTCACCTGTACTACAAGTTTTAAAACAGCTGTCTGTATTCATTTTCACTTTCAGCTCTAAACTGCCTGTGTTTAATGCAGAAGCCTTTCTCAGACCTTTATCCCCTCCCCAATGGCACTGTGCTGCAATGGCAAGTTCCTCTGCACAGAAGACAGCTTCCCTGCAGTTTTCCTGTCAGCAACAATTATCGTGCAATTTTCAAGGTCAATTAATACAGAGAAAAAAATAAAAATCTGTTTTCATCCTTGCCAAATATACTGCTTTCCCCGTCATGTACTTTTTATCATGGAATATATTCAACAACTTTTAAAGTACATGGGTTTGATTTTTCTACAACAGACCCTAAACAAATACAGGCAAATCATATCCTTTTTTTGTATCATTCATGTTTCAGTTCTTGACCTGACTTCCAACTAACACTCAAGGAATCTCAGCAGGTGACGGTTGCAAGTCTTCCTATTTGATTAAACTAAGACCAACTAAGGCTCCTCCTCTTTACTGCCCCACTAAAAATTTACACTCAAAAGAAAGTCTTCTATAGCATCTAGCAAGGGAGATCAAGATGCTCCATGAAATCTCCTCTAGCAGTTTGGCAGCAACCAATGAAATTTATTGGAAGGCAATTGGGTGGTCCTGTGATGAATACTAGCAAAAGACAGACAATCTTGCCCAGTGTCTCAATAAATATTTAACAGCAGATGATGCTGAGGAGGTTTCATATTACTAACACTTCATTATTTTCGCACAACATGCTACAGGCCAATTCTTGAAATATGTAAAGTATTATACTAAATAATTAAAATGAGACTGTACTTTTCAAAATAAGTCAGACAGATACACTTGGTGATTCAGCTACATGATTTTACAGGGCGTGTTTGCATACTCAGTGTCTTGCAAAATTTGATCATCCATAAACAGCTTCTCTCAGCTATTAGGATGCATTATTTATTTACACTTGTGCATCTATTTCAGGCTCCAACTTCATTACAAAACATATACAAAATATTGTAATGCACTAAAGCAGGGCACTGCAACCAGGTCTCCACCCAAAGATCACATTTCCCAAGGAATCTTGACACCAAACAACAAGCAAGACTCTTGTTTTGTGGCTCTTTTCCTGAGAGATCACCTCTTTCCCTGCAGGCTTGCTATCCAAGTCACAACTCTGCACAACGCTGAGCTGGAGCTCAGGATCCAACTCACTGTAAGCCAGTTGTCCGGCTAAAGACCAAAAACACATCTTTGAAATGTTCTCCTTTCATCCTTCTACTTCCCTGAAACCTCCACCTACTGGAAAAACCCTAAGTAAAGAATAAATCTATATATGAGGGAGACAATCCATATGATTCCAATTTCATTGATGCCACTAATTCCACTGACTTCACAAACCACTGCACTGAAATTGGTAGAACCATAAACGTAAGAAAAATTGGAAAGATTCAGCCATCATCCTGTTATCGTTTAAGAAGTCTGCAGACAATGAAAACATTAGTGTGGTGTGTAGATTTACACCAACGCCAGTGGTACCTCAAAAGACAGAGGCAGACAGTCTCTTTATTCCATTCATAGCCTAAAAGATGTGCATTGTTTTAAACTTCCCCCCCAACAAATGAATAAACTCTAAAGAAGAAGATATTAGGAAGAATAAAGGCATTACACAGGATAGGCATTATTTACATTAGCATACAAAATAAAACCAGCATATCATTAGCTGCCTTAATTAAAAGGTTATGTAATAGTGCTGCATCTACTGTGGTTATTTTCAGAAATGAGAAATGTTTTAAGATGAGAAAATCAGTAACCGAACAATGAAACCTGAGAGCTACAGAGGGAGAAAAGCAAGTGTTACTCGAAATACACTAATTGCAGATGACATATAATGACATATTTTTCACTTTGGTATCACACTGCTATGTGATTTAATCACTTTTGCCATTTGCTTTAAACAAACGGCAGTGTTATACCCAAGAGGAAAAAAAATACTTCCTCTCTGATTCATTTCCACCAAGTATCTCAGAGACACTGATGTCTTCCAGCAGAGCACAAAACTCAGTGTTCTGTGGTACAGAGAAGAGGCAAATTTACTGTTACCTGCTGAAGAGTTAAAAGATCTTAATTGTTCTAATAAATCAATGAGATTTTGAACTTGGAAGATGCTGGTCCTGGTGTTGCTCAACTTCACATTCTTATTTGTTTCAATTTTATTTTATTCTCATTATAACTTACATTGAGCACTGAATGGGCTCTGTGCTCACTTGTGTAGCCATCTGTGCTATGAGTAGAAGGGATATGTCGAACATAGAAAAAACAATTTGGAATTGTTCTCAATGTGGCATCTACTCATTTAAAAAAGGAAAAAAATTTAAAGTAGCTCAAAATCTCACACCCACCCTCCCTGACAAACTGGGAGCTCTGTGGGACATAACACCCTTTACTTTTTAAACATTTCCCTCTTTTCGTCTTTGCAAGTGAAAGAGAAACAGAAAGAATTTGCAATACGGCACTACTAAAAATATTATTAAACATACAAGAAAAAATATAAAATCAGTTGGAAAACATCTTCACATGCTATTCTGCAGGTGGTAAGGGACAGTAGCCTGTCACTGACTCCAAAGGATGCCTTTTAAACAGAAGATGTGTGTGGGGGCAGGGGGGTACAGTTACATTCCAGCTCAGAAGAGACAGATGTACGCAGGAGTTCTTTCAGCAGCAATAGTATAGAAATTAACTCACAATGATCACATATGCAGAGATGTGGTGATTTTTCTGGGAGGGTTGCTAACGGTTATTTAGCAGGTTCCAAGTGGTGAAAGCAATCTTACTCAACAAAGCTGTAGGATCCCCTTAGCCACCTCCAGCACTGGCAGCAGCAGTTATGCTATCTGAATAAGGCCCTGAGTTACTGAGATTTGCTCCTTGCCAAAATCCACTCTTGAACTGGAAGCATAGACGGCATGTACCACTTCAGATGGCTTTTTAACACTGCAGTGCAAAGCATATTTCACCTGGTTTTTATCACACTTGCATCAGTTTTACATTTTATATATCTTCTAACTGCAACAAATTCATCGTAACACAAATATGAGAAAAGAGCCAGGCCTATTGTTCTCAACCTCCCTGATGCAAATATAGCGCAGGTACTTTTACACAATGTCATTAGGCCATAACCCATGTTAAGGCAGCCTTAGCAGTGGTTTAACCCCAGCCAGAAGCCAATCCCCACACAACCCTTTGTTTGCTCCCCTGCTAAAAGAATCAGGGAGAGAATCGGAAGGGTAAAAGCTGGGAAACTCATGGTCTGAGATAAAGACAGTTTCATAGGGAAAGCAAAGGCTGTGCACACAAGCATAGCAAAGTAAGGAATTAATTCACTGCTTCCCATGGGCAGGCAGGTGCTCAGCCATCACCAGGAAAGCAGGGCCTCGTCACAAGTAATGGTTACTTGGGAAGATAAACACCATCACTCCCAACATTCCTCCTTCTTCCCCCACTTTGTACACTGGGCATGATGCTACATGGTCTGGAATATCCTTTTGGTCAGTTTGGGTCACCTTCCTGGCTCTGTCTCTTCCCAACCTCCCAAGCTCTCCCAGCCTCCTCCCCAGCATTGCATCATCATCACAAAACAGAATGGACCATGTCATGCCAAAAGCAGAAAAGGCCTTGGCTCTGTGCAAGCCCTGCTCAGCAATAACAAAAAAATCCCTTTATTATCAACAAATCTGAAACACAGCCCCATACCAGACATTGTGAAGAAAATTAACTCTACCCCAGCTGAAACCAGCACACAGACAAAAAATGTGCTGTTCTAAACGCCATCTAAATTAACAACTGGAAACCAAAGCAAATGAATCTGATCTACAGTTATAAGAACACGTTCAACAGAGCAATCATCATTAGCATAATCTGCCTTAATTAATAGGAAGAAAAATTCATATAAAGCTATTTGGAGTTACAGGATACTACATATTGTTTCTGGATTTTTTGCTTTTTCTATTGCAAATTAAATATTTTACATTTGTAGAAACCACTTACTTTGCTGAAAGCCACTATAAATGGATTAATTTTCCAAAATCAATTTCATTTGCTTATATGCATATATGTACAAATTTCTGTCCTTTAGAAAACTATTTAAATTACATTAGTCAAATAGAGCCCTATTTTTGCTCCCTGGGTTTACATCTGGCTATTTATGAAGATCACAGGTTCTCCTATATTCCCCATAAAGAATTAAACTATGTTCTTCACTGCATCAAGCATATAGATCCTTCATACTAAATGTCTGAGGTAAAAATCTCCCACAGACAAGTTTCAGTGGTTTTCCAGATCTATCACATTTCAATTCTATCTCTGTAGCTACAACATCTGAATAAATGAAGTTAAGGTAGCAGCAGCAAATAATGCCGTTCACTTCAAAGCTTAGAAGAATTAAAATTGCACTAATTCCAGAAATCAAAGAGGTGAATCCATAGGTAAATCCTTAGGCATCACTTTGGCTAGTTAACCTGACATGTCAATTAAATGCAAGACTAATTTATTCAATTCTCAGTCTAGTCTGACACAAAAACTATACTTCCCCTCATTCCTAATTAGCCAAAGTACTTGCTTCTTTCATGCAGATAATTTCATAACTATTACTGTAAAGCATTAACACACTTTTCTTTCAATCATATTTTCCTCCTGTTGACTGACACACCTTTTCTAGTGAGTTTATTTATGCCAGTTTCAGCTTTGTGGGAACTTGCCTGAAGGTCTTTACTAAAGTTCCCTCCCATGTACATAAAACAGTGATATATAATCATGATGTTAGCTATGTGAAGAGACCTATGCCTTACCTTAGGAAATATGAATGGAAAATTATGCACTGGAGGAATGTAGCTGTTTCCATTTGTGTATATTTATGAAGCTTAATTGAATGGTACTTAACATATGGTAGAATGCAGCGTGATTAATTCCTTGGAAACTTGTTCAGATGGTGCTTCTCTTTAAATAATTTCAGGGGTTTTTTTGACAGCACAGACTTCTTACAAGATACCTAATCATTCTGAGAAAATTAATCAAACCCAAGAAATTCCTTTTGTATACACATGAAACTTTAACTATGTATTAGGTCTAGCCATGTATGTATGTGGTACGTGGCTATATGCAGTAAACAATACTCAGTATTTGCTTCCTAGTTCTATTTTGACTAATTATTTAAGAATGTTTTCTAAAAGATGATTATGAGATTTTATACACAAAGCTGGTTGGAAACTGCATGAAAATCCCATGAAACATTCATCCACATGAAAATATTGAAGGTTTCAGCTAACTTTCAATTTCTTTCCCCCACTGCATTTCAGTTGGTTTTCCTTCAAAGTGATTGAAACTGACTATATCCTGCAGCAGTGTCAGAGAGTAGAGGCACAAGGTCAGACATCTTCTTAAACTCTGCTAAACTCTCTGGGAAAAAAGCATGACAAAAATTACTCAAGAAAAAGCAAACCAGCTTCCTTGTATGAAATGTTTATATTGTTCAATTTGATTCACATTGCTTAGGAACAAACAATTTCCATGCTTAATTTCCATGTGCAGAGCCCTTTGGGGAAATTCAGCACTCTTCTCATTCCCCACTCCCTCCCTGTACAGTGGTCCTGACATGTGACAGAATCAAGTCCGAACCATGCAGACTCATGCACGGCATGATCAGAGCATAAAATTCTTGTCACCTTCTGAACCACAAATGCAACTGCAGAAAGTGATGGCACATCTCTCTGGGGGGAGACTCCCAGCCCCACCTGCTCCAGCAATGCACTGGTGGGCTTCTGAACCATTGGAATGCTGCAAGGATTCACTTCACTCCTTTATATAAGGTGCCTAGTGGCACCACCCAGGCAGTAACTGCAGGTTTTGCCAACATGACTTTGTTGGAGAGACTTACACTAGCCTCTTGGGAAGGCTTTGTTGGCAGGGCTGGTCCCCAAGAGTGCTGGGACTGCCCTGGTGCCCTGTTCCTAGGGAGAGATAAGGATGCCTGCACAGGATGCATTGACAACAGCTGAACACAGAGCTGGTCCATTGTAGGTGTCTTTAGATACAGAAGCTCCACTAGCTTATCTTAGAATCAGTTCAATTTAACTGGTACAAGCCAGTTTAATTAAACCAGATGCTCTCATGTGGGCTCAATAGAAAGTATCCTGGTTAGCTTGTGTCTGTGTTTGCCAGTGCAAGCTAAGCCACTTTTGAGAAGTTCAAACCCACATATGTGTTCCTTTTCAAATTTGCACTAGCTTAGCTAACCTATAACTAAAATGACAACTGCAGTCAAACTAGAACGAGTTTCAACAGGCTAATTATTTAGGCATTTTTAGAAATATTAATCTCTTTTACTAATCAGCTTGGTTTGCTGATTGTGGTGATGTGACTAGCCTGCCCTTCCTTTGATTATAAAATGTTATTTTGGCAATCCACATACCAAGGACTAATAAGGCTGTAGTGGATGCCTGCTTAATGTGTTACAAGGAGTACTAAGGAGCAAGTTCCTTAATCAAGGGTGTAAGACAATTAACCATTGTACCTGTGTATGTTTTCAACTCCTAATTCTGCTGCCCACTGGTCTTTGCTGTGACCTGACTTATATGAAGCTGATGTGAGGACAGAAGTTATTCTGCACTGCCAACTGCAAAAAAATGGGAGCTCAGGCACTGCTGCAGTGTTGACATGTCATGTCTCCTGAATGTCACAGCTGTACAGAAAAACCCACCCGATCACTTGAATCTATTACACCAAAAATGCACCATTGTCTCCCAAGACTTTTAACTATTGTGTTTTTACATCCTGCTCTACAACTCACACTAATGAAAGAAGTTAGACAAAAACTAATATGGTGCAAAATGAAAAATAAACCCCAGACAGTTTAGAGTTTCTCATAAGCATATTTTTAAGACCTTCGAGGAATTTCCAGTGCATGCAGTGCTTAGATAGGCAGACTCTTCCACTCATTTCAGTAATCACCATTAGTAACTGCCATGCAGCCTACATATTTTTGGGGGTTCTGGTGTAAAATGCAAGATTAAAGAAAGGTAATGCAGTAAGAGCTACTAACATAATTTATTGTTGAAGATTATATTATTGCTTAGAAGTTATATAATTGTCTGTCCACAGATCTTTCAAGATATTTTCATTCCTCAATGAAGAAAGAAAATGGTGTTTGAATACCCATTATCATTCTAAGACAGTAAATCAAAAGCTATTCTAACTAGAAATCATGAAGTAATGCACACATGTTCTTAAACAATCAATAAAATGCACTTTAAAAAAGAGTGGCTTCAGCTCGCAAAAACAAGGTCAAAAAGCATTTGGAAAGGATTTAGAGAAAGACACATTCTGAGTACTATTACACAGACACAAAAAGGCATTTTTGGGGTTTTTAAGAAATTTACTATATTTCTGTTCTGCTTATTTTCTCACCTACCATCAAAAATCTTGCAAAGAAGCATACAATTGTTTTATCACAATCTCTTGCTTCCATCACTACCAAGCTGTCTTTGTTCCTAGGACTATTCAGCCAGAGAGGTGGCAAACTGCCTGTACTACTTCTTAATTAAATAAAACATTAATTACCATTATTAAAGGAATCCTTGTTGCTTTTGCAGGGAAAAGGCATCTGCTGGTAAGGACTAGTGGATTTCCACAGTGTACTAGTTAATGCTGGCTGACAAGAAGTGCTCATTTTGAGGTCCACCTGATTTTCACTAGGCCTTGCTACATCAGAATTTGAGATATTAATCCCAAACATTGCATCCTCATAAACGAGAGAAGAATCTAATCTGTTGAAACTGCTTAGAGACACACACACTACAGTTTCATTGAAGTGGAATGTATTTTCACCATATAAGCTGTCCAATTGATTATGTCCCATTATCTGCAGAAGGGGAAAGAAAAACAACAAAAAAACAAAACAGAGAATCGCATTTTCACTTTTGTCAAGAACCAGAATCATAGAATCACAGAATATATCAAGCTGGAAGGGACTCATAAGAATCATGAAGTCCAACTCTCTGCTTCTCACTACGAGATACTAAAGTATATGAGTATGAGCATCATCCTGAAGAATCCTCGTATCAGTATGCATAAAATTTACTGCCAGATAGAATGGAGATTCCTAGCAAACAGTCACCTAATTTGCCAGAAGTTAACCACAAAACACATTAAATTTGATGTGTGCTCAGGAATAAACACAGATAACCTAGCAGATCTGGTCTTAGCTCACCTCAAAACAAGTAATAATTGCAATGTAACAGATAAAAAAGGACAGCTAACGGATACACTGAGTTCTGTTGACTACGTTTGGGGGTTAATATTTTGCTTCATGGCTCTACAAGGTAGCACTTCACACAAGTAAATCTGTGTACTCTGCAATCCAAAACTAACACTGTACGTCACATAGACAGATGATCACAGAGAGCAGGGCTGCAGCAGTCAAAGTGGGGATGGCAAACAACTTTAGCAAGCAAGCCATGGCTCCCAAGACCTGAAAATGCAATTCCTGCAGACTCTTTGTCTGCAGGTGTTTATCAAGGCCAATCTCACAAAAAAAAGCAAGAGTATTAGTGTGAGTTACTGCATTGTTTGGTCACACAAATCTAGGTTCAGTATAATACAAAACCACTGGAAATACTGGCTAACTGACAATCACTCACACAGTTCTGATTCTGCAAGGAGTAAGGGAGTGGAAACACAGGAGAAAGACAGTCTTAAAGCCTAGATGGATTCAAAGCCATGTAGTCTACTAGAAATAAAACCACAAGTAGCCTTACAAATTAAACACTAGATTACAAAATCTACTACTCTCTGACACTCAGCATTTAACTATTTTGTCTCTCTCTGTGTGTGATCCTGGATGTCCCTGTATCAGGCTATCATCCTTCAGCTTCCCCTCATTGAGAGATTTCAGAAGCCACATCCATTAAAGCTGATGGGCAACTTCAGTTTTGGTTTCATCATCCACTTCTTAAGCACTGCCAAACAAGTCAAAACTGTAGCACATGCTCTACTTGCAAAACGCATCTTTGTTGTTTGGGCTGGCAAGCATATATGGGTAAGTCGTGTTCACACGGTGCTCACAAAAGCCGGACGAAAAGGGGGAGGTCAGAGGCCAATCCTTTACCCTCCCATGCAGGCACAATCTTAGATGCCAAATGGTCTCTGCCTGTTCTGGGTGAGTGGCTGGCTGAAAAACTATGGAGGTGATGGCTTGAAGAAAGGCTCTACAGATTTTCTTGTGCAAATGAGAACCTGAAGTGGAAAAAAGGCTGTTTGGGTCAGTGAGCTTTCCATATATGGAAAAGCCAGACAAATACTTTGAATTTCAGGTGCTTTAGAGAACAGTAATGGAAATCAAGACCATATCCACCAAGCAGAGATTAGAGATGAGGACCCACCTGGCAGGTGAGCACCCAGACAGCTGAGTTCAGAGCCAGGCTATATCTCTCACCCTCAACAAAAACTTCATTATTTTTAGTATTAAACACTTAAGCAGCTTCAGAGCTACTTTAAATTGCACCCCTGAATAATTACCATCTCCAAGGAGTTATACTGTCAGGGACGGAGAGACGACTCTTCCCCTAGGTGGCTATTTGTTTCAGGGAACAGGACAGCAGGGTCTGACGTGGGGTTCACAAGTGCCTGGTGTTTGCTTCTCCTGGAGGTGCCCCTTTTCCTCACTGTGGACTAGTGGTGTGGTCCAGGAAAAAGCACAGCAACCAAAAACATCACGAAGTGCTTTATATACTCAAGCACTAAAATAATTTAGTTTTCCTACAAGATGCAGAGACACAATGTGTCTTGCAAACACAGTAGCAAAGCAGAATAAAACACAGCTTCTCACATGTGCAATTTTTGTCTTCTCAATTTAATAAACATCTGCCTAAGCCTGGGTTTTGTAGGGTATCCAGCTTAAAACCACAGAATGGCTGAGGTTGGAAAGGACCTCTAGAAGACATCTGGTCTCACACCCCTGCTTGAGGAGGGCCACATAGGGACAGCTGCCAAGGACCATGTGTAAGAGACAGTCCGAAGACCCTTCATCTGTTTCACGATCATCTACAGGGACTGAGGCTAAACCCCCCCACGTCCAAAGTGGGGCAAGAGGACTTTTTCACAGGAGACCTGGCCGGGCCGAGGTGGGATGACTGCCAAGTCCTGCAGGTGTGTCGGCTGGGAGACGCCGAAGGAACTAGTCACTACTGTTCCCGACTGCCCAAGCAAGGAGGGACTGAAAGACCCGTACACCTGTGCTATGGGACTTATTTTCCCACCCTTTGGCTACCTGCCCTTCACTTCGAAAATGCCTACACCTGTCTCCCACCCCTTTGGCTATCTGCCCTTCGCCTTGAAGAGGACTATAAAGGAGCTTTCTGAGAAGACCCCTACAAGATCTCCCCACAAAGAAGATGGACCCATTGGCAGAAGACCACAAGGACTCCGCCTGCCGTTGGTAGCTATAACCCCTCCTCTTTTTCTCTCTATCCTTTGTTTCTTATATCTCTCCCTCTCTATCGCAATAATCGTGTGTTGACATGCAATAAAGTACGTTATTTTGATTGAAACTAAAATTCCCTGCGTTTGCATTTCTTTTGCACTTTGAGATTCTGAAACGAACCATCACGAATCCTGCTTTATGTTTAGCCAATTGTGACACCATGTCCAGCTGACTTTCCAATATCTCCAATGATGGAGGCTCCACCACTTCCCTGGGCCGCCTGTGCCATGGCTCCATCACCCTCACATGAAAAAAGAGTTTAATGATGTTCAAAAGGAATCTTCTGGGTTTCTGTTTGTGCCCTTTGCCTCTGTTCTGTCACTGGGTGCCATTGGAAAGAACCTGGCTCCATCTCCTTTAGAACCTCCATTTAGGTATTTATATACTTTAATCAGAATCCCCACTAATAAGAACTATTTCTTCTCCAGGCTGAACAGTGTCAGCCTTTCCCTACTGGAGACATGCCCCTGTCTCCCAGAGGCACTTCACCAGCCATCCATACCCCACCTCCTCTCCACCCCATAGCTCTATGCCTTCCTTGTACTGGGGAGCCAGACTCCAGGTGTGTCCAGAGCAGAGAGGAAGGATGCCCTCACTTGACCTACTAGCAATACTTTGCCTAAAGCAGCCCTGGAGACCATCTGCCACCTTTGTAGAGGGGCACGTTGTTTGTTCGTGTCCAACACCACGACCCCAGGTCCTTTTCGCAGAATCATAGAATAATTAATGCTGGAAATTATCTTCAAGATCACTGAGTCCAACCTTTGCCCCAACACCACTATCATGCCGACTAAAACACAGCATTAACTGCCCTGTTCAGACACTTTCTGAATGCTTCCAGGAATGGTGACTCCACCAGCTCCCTGGGCAGCCTGTTCCAATGCCTGACCACCATTTCAGAAATTAAATTCTTTCCAATGTCCAACCCGAACCTTCCCTGTCACAGCTTGAGGCCATTTCCTCTTGTCTTCTCACTAGCTGCCTGGGTAAAGAGGCTGACCTCCACCTTGCTAAACCTCATTGCAGGCAGCTATAGAGAGTCAAGCTGAATTCCAGCTGGTGATCCCCAGCATTTACCCATGCATGGGGCTGGTTTTTCCCAGGGGCACAACTTTGCACTTTCCCTGGTTAAACTTCATGAGATTCAAAGAAAATGCTTGGATATGCCTGAATCTCAGCTTCCCACGTGCTCACTCATTACGTTAACAACCAACAAAACCCAGACATCCTGGCCTATTTATCAAGGCTGGTCTCTAGGAATGCAGTCAGGGATATAATTACAATGGGGAACCACACACACCTCATAGCCCCCTGTGGGTGAAAACAGGTTGTTTTGCTGACCGTGCTTCCAGTGCCACAGGAGCTTCTTCTGCGTTTTCACATTGTCTCTTTCTCTCTCCACCATTCTCTGCCCCTCCTGGAGCCTCTCCAAGCTCTGCTGGTACTCCTGCAGCTGCAGCGCCAGTCCCTGTCTGCTCTGCTCCAGCAGCTCCTCCTGGCACTCACACTCCCATTGTCGCTGCCGCAGCCGGCCCTCCCTCGCCTCCTGCTCCCGCTGCCGCTGGTCGCATTCACGCAGCCAGCGCTGCCGCTCTTGCTGAAACTGCTGCTTCAATTTGTGTATGTTGGCCAGCTCCACCCTTTGTTTTTCCAGATTCCGATATTTCTCTTGTTCCAAAAGGAGGTTTAGCCGAGAACCGTGGCCCCGACTGGTCTTCTCATTCTCTTGTAGGAGTAACCTGTGGAGCTCTTTGTGGCTGTCCTGGATAACCAGCGCCGCCTAGACACCACAACAAAATCAGACAGATATGTTTAAATATCAGCATTAGTCCATTTCTGCATTTTTACATAGAATCATTATATCAAAATGCTTCAACATTTTTGTGAAGCTATTCTTCAAGCAAGTAGAGAAAATTCTGTGATCGTGCCTTTACAAAGATGCACTTCTTAAAGTACTCAACTCTTTTGAGCACTTTTAACAATGCTTCTGGTTTACACTTAGTGTTATTTTAGATGTTTATGTAACAGCTCTGCAAATGCACTTCAATTACAGCTGGGGTCCCGTTCTGTCAGAGGATATAAAGACACATAGGAAAAATGATTTTTCATGGTTGGAAAGGTCAATAAGGCACTGGGAATGCTCTACTCACCAAAGTATTCCCAACACAACTGTGACTTACACACACAAAACTGTACTGTTTCCAGCAGAGCTCACTCCTGCTCTAAGGCTCTCCTTGCTAACCTGCAACATTGCAGTCCAACTAACATCAGTCCTACAGGCACCTGCCATCCCAGCCATGTTGCCAGGACCGTTCCGCTACACAACCTGACTGAGGTGTCACTGCAAGCGTGAACCTGAAGTACAGTAACGATTTCTGGTTTTATGTTCCTATTTTACAGCTGAGAGGTCTATATTCCATCCTTTGCAAGAATGTTGTGACATTGTTTGGATTAAAGATTGTAACGTCTTTCAATAACACAAAAACAAATGGCTGGGATTACGAAGAAAACCCTAGATCTTCTGAGGCACTTATTGCAATGCCTATGTTCAAATGCTGACATGGGAATCTATTTCAGCAGACATTCCCAGAGAATTCACATAGTCCCATTGCCCCATGCTGTCTACCCCAGAAAGTTTTTGACTTCATGAAATGTGCAATCCCTGCTTTCCTTGGCTCTTCCTCCAGTATTGAGTCATTTCCAGTGATTTGTAAACAGGACAAGGACAAGATCCTCTGCTTGTTTCTCTGCACCTGGCTGCCCATTCACGATCTGAACAATTAAGGCATGATCCCAAACTTTGCTTTACTGTCCCTATCTGTTTTTCAATTGCTAAAAATATTTTGCCTGAATTACAGGATTTTTATTTTGCTTTTGCATTGCTTCAATCCACTTAACTTCTAAGTCCAAGGTTTCCAGAATTATTATTAAATATTCTAATGTCAATAGGGTCTAAAAATTATGTATACTCAAATGAAACATTCAAAAATAGGATTACAAAACTTCAGCTCAATAAGAAAAAGTAAGTTAAGACACTCAAACTTAGCATAAAATAGTCAAACTCTTCAGACTAAGGCCCTACAGAACATACAAAGTAATTGAGATTTAAGCATCTAAAATGGGTTGAGTTTGCTATCTCAGTGGCAAAGTTACTGTTTACTGCTAGCCAGGAGAACAGTCTAATCAAAATTCTAATTTTTTTCAATTTTTGAAGTGTGATTTCAAAAATCTGTATGTTAAATTACATTAGTACAATTAGAGCTATCATTTTACTTTCCTGGTAGATTTTTGGACTGTACAAACATCCTTTTTTTTGGAAGGAGGGACTGATCTCCAAGCAAGTTAGCATCATTCAGTTCCTAAAAGAAACCTACCACTGATGTAGAAAAAAATGTATTCTGTCACAACTTATGCAACAATCAGTAGAGATCAGTATCCACTAACACAATGTCTAAAAGTAGGGCAACGTGAAAACAAACCTTTAAAAGTAAATTATAAGGACAAATTAATTACTCTATGAAGTCAGTAGTGGAGTAGTCACCTGCATGCTGTATAAGAGACGGGTTAAGTTCTGGATTGCTTGCACAATCTAGAAAATAAAAGAGAAGGATTTTCAAAGGTTTGACCACTGTTAACTAATTACTACATTCTGTCTGAGGTTTAAATAAACTCACCTCTGTCCCTGTAGATCCTGAAAAATTCATACTTCCTCCCTAAAATAAACATACATGGCTTTAAAAGGTTATTTCAAATTTCAAAATTGTGTAATCTAGGTAATTTTTTTTAAACTAGTAGAGACATATTGCTAGGAAATGTGTACTAAGTCAAACCTTAATGTGAGTATGTGAAAAAAGACAGAAGCAGCAAACTATGAAGACCAATAATTCATCAACACCAGAGTTTTTGTAGAAATTAGTAGAGATTCTAAGCAACACTGTACAAATAAAACTGTTCCATCCACAATTTTAATCCCTTGTGACTAATGCTACACAGAAAAGATATTTCCATTTGTTCTTTGTTTACTTGACAGTTTTGAAATACAATAACCAGACTTCTATATATACAGAACAGTGGGTTTAGATTACTTACAGTAGGATGAAACAGCATAAGACTTCTCAAAAATAGAGATATTAATGCATTGAGAAACTAGCAAGAAATCATGTTGGTGGATTACAAAAACGCGTTAGGTGCTCTGTGAGATGCTGTGACCAGTACACTCTACAAAACACACCACCATGGTCACTACTGTCCTCTGCAGCAAGGCACAGCCACTTCACACTTCCCGTCACTCTTTTCCTAAGAAGCTTTCTGAGTTTATGGGGTGAAGCTACCCATAATCCCTTCATCTTGAAGAACAGCTCCTCTGAGAAAAATAAGATGAAATGGTGGGGACTGTTTCAAACACAATTCCTTCTGAGACTATGCTGAAAAGACTTCCTGTATGATTTTTTCCTTTTTTTTTCCCAAGAGAAGCAGAGGAGAGTTTGGGGAATATTTCTTTTCTCTCTGATTCTCCTAAGCTCTCTACTGAGTCTCATTTTCCACCACAGAGAGCAAAGCATCTGTTACATTTAGATGCAATAACTGAAAATGAAAATGAGAAAGACCAGCCCCCCAAACACAGCCCAACACAGACACCCAGGGGAGAAAGGGAGCATCAGCTGCATCATTTCCTCCACTACTTTTTCTCTCATTATCTCTCTTCGGTATTTCGTTCCATTCACCCTCCACATCTTCACCTCCTCCTCCTCACTGCATCCACAAGCCATGGAAAAGCTCAGCTTGGCTGTGAGAAGCAGAGGATTTTGCACAGATGTACCTGTGCAGCACAAAGATTCTTGTGCTAAGATAGCTCTGCTTTCCCTTAGCTGGATGGTGAGCAGTGGGTAAGGAGGCATCACAGGGCCAAGAGGGACAGAAAGGTGATGCTGGAAGGGTGAGGAAGGGAGAGTATACAAAGTAAAGCCTGCACACTGAACAAGAGCAGGATTTCTATCAGGTTTTTAAGCCTTTTTCAATTTGAAAAAAGATATGCACAGGGGGAAGGTTCATCTGGCATTGGCTTGACCAAGGACTAGAAAGTGGCCAGCCCCAGTGCCCATGGTCCCTTCACTGCAGCACCTTTCGAGCGCTGAGAGATGAGGCTGAGGTAGGCTTAGCTGAGCTGGCACATGCCCGGCAAGTCCAGCTAGGCGTGAATAATTCCCGGTGTTTAACTGTGTTGAAGGCCAACCCCACCTCTCTGCCACTGTGCCCTAACACCCTGGTTCAGAGAGATGAAGATGGTAGGCAGGCTGTGCTTTGGGCAATGCCTGCAGAGATACAATTACACGGCAAGGCAGACAGGATGGTGATCACCTCTCACAGCTGTGCACTTGGGACCCCTCATGTTGCAGGGGCAAGGTTCTCCCTTCCAGTGTCTGGTCAGCATCTAACCTCTGAGCTGGGATCTCTTGCTCCACCCGGGCAGCTCTTTTTTTCCCAAGCTGGTTGGGCTGAGTCTAGAGCTGGCACTCCACAGTCCCAGGACTGCACACCCACCTCCCTGGAAAGCCCTTGCCTTGCCTCTTTCCTTTGCTCATTCTGCCACCTCCTGGTAAGTCTGATTCTGACATGGTATCAGAAGATGGAGCACATGCTTTGTCCAAATAGTAGGCCATAAATAATAGAATAATAACTCAGGGTGGAAAAGTGGGTGCAAGTGCCTCCAGCTTTCTGAGCAGGCATAGCTTCAAAGTTAGAGGAGGTTGCCCAAGACCTTCTCCAGTCAAATCCAGGAAACCTCCAAGGGCAGAGACAATCTCTGTAAATTGCTCATCCTTGCACTGGATTTTTTCCTTGTATAACACTTAGATTTTCCCTTGCTGCAATTTGTGATCTTGAACACTCATCCTTTTGCTGTACATCTCTGAGAACAGCTTGGCTCTATCTTCTCTGTAACCCAATGGCAAAGTTGTCATGTGAAGCAACTGGAACTTTTAATGGGCTATACCTGAGCCGCTCTACCCTCTCTAGGTTGTCCTATTTCTCTTCACCTAGCTTCTCTGTTCCCTCAGTTGGACTTCTGTTTTCCACCTATTTTTTCCACTCACATTCTTTCTCCTACTCCTTTCTGACACAGCAGTCTGGTAAGTAAGATGATCTAGAGCTAAACATAAGGCAAGGTTATAGGGCAATTACTGTATTAGTGAGCGTATTCCCGATATAGAAGACAAACAAACAACCCCAAGGTTTCAGGTACACAAGCCCTCTTTCAGACCTGATGCAAAGACAGTATGTTAATGCTAATTAACTCCTTTTTTAGCAAAGTTTTCTTTCCATTTCAAGTTCTGTACCTTATAGTCTTTTCTTTCTCCTTTATTCCTTTTGTGATTCTTACTCTCCACCTAAGAACTACACTGTTACACTTCATTTCCACACAATAAATCACATTGTTTGCTCCAACACTATGTCACTACATAAAATTTGTCATTCTTAATTTTGTCCAGGTCTGATTTTTGATTCCGCTTTTTTCCCCAGGTTTGCTTATCAGTTATAGGACTTTGCAAAATGGGCAGTTTCTCTTCTACTCTCTAATTGCTCCATTTTTTTTAAATTGAAAATTCTGAAGTAAGCTGAATTTTATGTGCTTGTTCTCAGGACCAAGTTCCTCCAACACGTAAGTCTTCCTTGCATTAGCTGAGGACTCTGTCACTGCAGGAGACCTTCATCATCCTGTGAACAGGAGGAGGGAGTAGAGGGAATACCATTGTCAACTCCATAGACATGCATCTATTGAATGATGACTGCAGAGGGCAAGGCTCGTAAGTGGCCCATAAAAGTGGTTCAGAAACACTGCCTGTTATTACAACTCACTGATCTTAAGTCTTGCAGGAAAATTGTTCTGTGCGTGGTTTGTTTATGACTGCTTTTAAAAATTTTACTATTAATTGCAGTGACCTCTACTAAACTGAATTACCTGGATCTGAGTGAAATACCCTGTAAAATTTGAACAGCATGTACATGCACAGTGCCTAGACTGCTCTGTGCAATGCAGGAAGAAAAACTGGTTACAATACCTTATCCTCAAGACTGGCACCTGCCATTTCCTCTTCAACACTGAGATCAATTTCTGATGATTCTTCAACTTCTTTTCTTTCAGCATCTAACAAATAAAGTTCCAAGAAAATGCAAAGGAAAGGTATCAAAGCATTTCCTCATTGAAAAAACAAAGAGCATGCTTTTTTACAGCTATTCAGGGTGCTGAGAAAGTGATTTTTATAATTTGGCGTTACTTAATGGATTTTAGGCTGGGAAAGAACAAATTTGGAAGACAGGATGGCACAGGTGTCACAATCTAGTTTTTCTACCTTACAAATCAGCACTATTTCACTTATGAAAGTTTGGAGGTAAGTGTAACCATAACACTAAAAATACTCTGTAATAATGTTTTTTACACAACTTCATTTGCAATTTTGTTGGGAGAAATTAATGCTACGCTTTACAGATGAAATTACTGGAATATCAATCCAGGTTTTCAAGCCTCCTGACAAAAAGGGAAATTACATGTATTGCAACATAGACCTGCTGTGGAGCTGAACAACAAGAAAGTGTACCTTCAATGAAGTTATATAACATTTTACGCTACCCAAGAATTTTTTCCAAAAACAACTTTTACTATATTATTTTCTATTGATTCTGTCCTAGACCAAGGAAGCTTTCCAAAAAACCAATCCAGTATCAATTATTTTAGCACTCTGAATATGCAAAAGCATCAAATTTTACTCACCACCCGGAACAGTTTCCAAGATTTCACTGGCAGTGGATCTATGCTTCACACTTAATTCCTCCAAACTTTCCTCTGGTGATCTGTCTGTTTTGCTCACTTGTGATGTTGTTACAGCGACATGGAGACTTTCAACTAAAGAGGAAAACATGAAGAATTACAGAGGCCCCTTCAATAGTTTCTTAATGCATAAATCAATGGCACAGAACCATGGAATATTTTAGCTTGCAAGGGACTTTGAGAGGTCACCTAGTCCTACACCTTACTCAAAGCTAGTCAATCTAAATTGTGTCACCCAGAGCTTTGCACACACAAGCCTTTAATTCCTCCAAAGATGGAGACTTCAAAGTCCCTCTGAGCAACCTGTTCCAGTTTTTAACTCTCATGGCATATAATTTTTCATTTCAGTTAATTGGAATTGACTGTGTTCCACCACAAGACGGTTGTCTCTCATCCATGTGTTCTTTTATCATCATGTGCCTCTGCAAAACAATCTGGCTTCTCGATATCCTCCCATTAAGCAGCTGTGGACATTAATGAGATCCCACCAAGCCAACTGCTTCAGCTTCTCTTCAAATGTCATGTCCTCCAGCCCTCTAATCATCCTGGTGCCTTTCACTGGATTTATTCTATTTGTCAATGTCTCTCTTGTCCAGGGAAGCACAGCTTTGGTCATGGCACTCCAGATAGGACTCACCAGGGTAAGTAGAGCAAGAATCACCTCCCTCAACCTGCTGGCAACTCTTCTCCTACTGCAGCAGCCTAGGAAGCAGTTGGCCATCTTTGCCACAGGGGCCACTGCTGCCTCATGGTCAACCTGCTGTCAAGTAGGACTCCCAGATCCACTTCTGCAAAGCTATTTTCTACCTAATCGGTGTCCAGCCTGTACCAACACACAGGATTACATCACCCAAGGTCCAGGACTTTGCATCTGTCTTTGTCAAATATCTAGGTATTCCTCTTAGCCCATTTTCCCAATCTGTAGAAGTCTCTCCAGCTCACTGAGCACCCTACCTCATTTGATGACGGTCACAAATTTGCTAAGAGTGTACTCAATCCCGAGGCTAACTGCATTAATAAATATGTGGAACACTATTGGTCTCAGGACACACCCCAAAGGGAATCCCCTAAAAACATGATACCAGCTGGACATTGTATGACTGACCCCTTCAGCCCAGCAGTTCAGCCTGTCTTCCACACAGTAAAGCAGTTTTCAACAATTCAGATACAAGGATACTACAACCAGTGCAGACAGTGTTGAAGGTCTGAGAGATGTCAAGGTAACCAACATGCACTCTTCTCTCACCATAAAACCTGTCAGGTTAGTCAGACACAACTTGCCTTAATTAATCTGTAACAGCTGTTCCAAATCATCTTCCTGTCTTTCAGGTTCTTGGAAATGCCTTCTAGGAGGATTTGGTCTATTAGCATCTCAGAGGTGCTGTGAGACTGACTATTTTTTAGCTCTCTGTATATTCCTTCTTGAAGTGGAGTGTGAGGTTTTCTTTCTTGTAGTCATCAGGAACCTCCCCTGATCACTGTGACCTTTCAAAGCTGACAGAAAACAGCCTCACAATGACATTGGCTGGCTCCCTGAGCAGCCTTGGATTTATCCCATCTCATCTCATGGATTTGTATATACCTAATTTGCTTAAGCGCTCTGTAATTCTATCCTCCTCTACTGTGAGCAATGCTTTATTCTTATAAATCCTGCTATTAGCTCAGGGATTTAGTATTTCCATCCTGGAAAATGATGCCCACAAATTGTCTACAGTGTAAACAACTGTAAGCTCCCATAGAGTGTTGTGGGGTCCTGAAATCCAAGACATCATCAACATCAAAACAGCATGAGCGAAAGCGAAAATTTAAGTAGGCAGAAAAAGGCTGCCATTTTAACTATTTTCTGTTGTGTCATTGACTTATAGTACCCTACACAAGTTTATTCAATTTTGTCAATAAAATGTTCTCTGACTGTTTAATGATGATGGAGAGTTCCATCAATGAGTGCCATTGCTTATAGGTTGAAATGTTGTTAGTAACACACATTCTCAATTTAGGTGATACTAAAATCTGGACTCAGTTTACCAGTACCCTTTTCAGCTGAGGTTAGCTGAAGTTTAACTGAAGTTCCAGCTAGGCAAGGTATCCACAAATACCATTCCCTTCCTTCCTTCGCAGGACAGCGCTGTAGACAGTGCAAGGTTTGATAGCAGGCAACAAAAACAGGGCTGCTGCAGCAATTCTGACAGGTGTTTCTTAGTAGAAACTTGATTTGGTCTGTATATGACCTTACAGGACTCTGACATCCAAATCAGCCAAGGCAGGTGGAGGTCAGGGACCACATGCAATATCATACTGCAACCCCTGATGTGTTTCACAGAGCTATACTGCAAGGACAGCCAACAACCTAATACCACACCCCTGCCTACTTACATTTGATGCTATGCCATAAACATATATCCTTCACTTTACAATCTGGCAGGCACCATCACCTGCATCTGACAAGGCTAAACATGAAAGATTTCTCTTCTACACCCTTTGGCAATTTCTGATACTGCCACTTCTTGAGACGTGACAGAATTGCAACACAAGGCATTACAGCTGCAAGGTGTAACCTTAAAATATCTGCTCACATGAAGAGCCACCAATCCACTCTTCTCATGCAAACTCACCTTCTCTGAGTGCTGCTGCCAGCAGTGAAGCAGCCTGTGGAGTTTCTCCAGAATCGAGTTTGATAAGTAGGTGAGGTTCTACATGGACATCATCAAACCCACACACATCTCTCAGTTCAGCATAGATACGCAATTTTTCTTCTAAGTAACTGCATATTTGCTGGTCCTGGTTATTCAGCGATTCTGTCGACCAGAATTGAACAGTGTTAAATTGAAATCTCTGTTAACATTTTTTATCCTGCAGGGAAAGCATGTTCCCCATTCAGCTTCCTAATCTTTATGCCATGCAGAAAGTGCTAGTTCAAGTTAAGTTTTTTTTAAGTAGTCAGGAACCAAGCTCATCACATAGTCTGTCCAAACGAAAGCTAACACACACCCTGGCACAGTCCAGGCCAAAGCCTACCCTGATGAGGTGGGCTTGGCTGCCCTCTCTGGCCCTCATTATTCCTGTTGCACTCACAATGACAAGTGAATGCTACCTCCTGGAAAAGCACTTGGCGCAGGTGTGCTAATTCAAGGCCTCAACATCAAAGAACACCTACTTTCAACAGAGGATGCCCTTCCCTGTAGCTCCCTACAGGAGAGACATTGCTGCAATTTCTCTCCTCGCAGCAGTATAAGGATGTGGGAGTTAAGTGTCGGGGAACCAAGGAAGTAGTATTTATCCTTATTAGCTATATTTTCAGATAAAAATAATGGCACCAAAGGACAAAGTGCTATGAACAAGCACAAAGGCACAGAACTTTGAAGATTCAAGGTATTTTCACAAACTCAGAACTACCCGGACCTGATGCTAATCTGGGAGATGCAGTGCTTGTTTTCAAAACACCCATTTTTCTTTTTTAGTTACGGTAATGTAGCAAAAACATTAAAGTGTTTGGAAAAATCATACTTGTCTTTCAATATACTCACACTATACCATCAGACCACCCCATCTGTCTCCACTGTGACTCTGCCTGTTGAGCCACTCTGTACCCACCAGCCAGTATAGGTATATGATTAATTCAGTCATCTGAGGATGCCAGAGCACTCAGAGGGACAGGAAAGGCACCACACCTTGAAATTTCTGAATTCTGCATGCCTTGGCCTCAGCAATACGTCTGTCCTCATCAGACTCACTCACTTTTACTTCTTCTTCCTCTGGACATCTTCAAAGATGAAAGACAAAGGCGGATAAAGCAAAATCTGCGTATCATCTATTCACCTCCAATACAGTATTATGCTCACCATAAACAGAACACAACACCAGCACCTTTTGCAACAACACAGAAGCCATTTGTTTGCCTTTTTAAGAAGCAGTAAGTGGACATAAAGACTGAAGGACTCCCTTTTTACTCTGGTAAGGCTGCACTGTGCAGCGAGAGAGTGGCTGGCACACAGAGGTTTGCTGTCCTAAGCATAAGCTTGGACCCCGTCAGAAGCAATGTTTTCCTCACCACTCTTAAGGAGCAGACACCAAGGTAACAGGCATGATTTGTGATTTCCTCAAAATGGTTGTATGGACACCAGCAGGACTCTGGAAGGCATTCAGTGGCCAAATGCAAAGGTGAGGGAAGGCTGGTACAATGTCTGGTAAGGATGTCTATTAAGGAGCAGGAAGAGTCTGCTGATTCAATGGGAAACCAGAAGGAATATGGGAAGGGCCGCAGAAATGCTGAAGGGATTTTGGCACCCTGAGCTCAAAGGAAACCCCAAACACACAGAGGGACCCAGTGCAATGCAGAACAGAGAGCATGCTGCCATGAATATCCAACCACCCATCTGCTTTGGTCTGCCAGCATGAAAACCAAATCCCTTCTCCTCTACCTTTCCACTGCCTCTTGAATATGCCTCATCCAGCTGTTACGTTCTTCTTTGGAGTTGGTATGAACCTCATACATCTCAGGCCCTGCAGACGAAGCACTAATCAGAAACATGCCCCTTTCTTCGTTGGCTACTTCTCTTACTATGAGCCTCTGCAGGGAGATAACAGAAGGCTTCTGGTCCTGGAGGAAACAGTCAAAGCACATGCATAATAAATTAGTTTCTTATAAAACACTCTAGGAAGCATGCGATTTTTCAATTCACTGGACTAATTCTACTCCTGGTAGAGTCAGACTACAGAAAGTTTTGAGTAATTAGACATCTTTTTAAACTATTTTTTGGAATACGTTTTACTGTTAACAAACAAATAAAGCACTGGACATGTGCTAAAAAGACAATCTCAAAAGCTCGGTGATACTGAGACACAATATTCATATAACGTTTATATTTACATAGTTTGGGAACGTCTTTCCATGACCTTTCATATCTTTTATGTGTGTTGACTACTGTATTTTCAATAACAATTACTCTTCTGCTTGTTTTACAGAACCAAAAATTAAAATTTGTATTAGACAACTTAAAGAGCTTCATTATTTCCCACCTGCACAATCATGTAAGGTACAACACTAAACATATAATTCTGTTATTCTCCATTCTTCTCCATTAAAAAATTCTTTATTTTTGAGAACAAACTTAATTTTCTGGCATATTACAGTTCTGAACACACTAGCAGGATTTTAGGAAAAAATATATGGGAATGACCTGATAAGGACGTGATTTTTGAGAAATATACAAATAAATTTGCAATGTAAGTATTCAAATATCTGATAATATACTCACAACAGCTGCAAAGATGTATTTTTGATCCTTTTCTTGTAAGAACAATAGCATATCAGTTAGAAGGAGAGCTAAGGTGTCTTAAAATGAGAAAAAGAAAGTAAAGGGTTTTAATTAAAATTAATACAATTAGTGTCAATTTCTTATTTTATCTTTTTAAAGGGAGAAGCCCTGATGAAGAAATATCTCATAGAATCCTACAGTAAACTAAACAGGAAATATCTGAATTAACCCATGGTCTGCATGAAGCACTTCCACATCCCTACTTTGTATCTCCCAGGAAAGAGTACCATGCTGGAGCACTGGCCAGGGAAAGAAGAAATCCTTGCACCAATGTCAGCACAGTTTCCCTAAGGCATTCACCTGGCAAAGACTATCTCACATAAATTTTGTCCTTTCTGTGCCCTAACATACCCTCATAGCACATTTTACAAGCAGGTAAAAGCATTTCTGGAGCAACGATGAACAGACAGCTTTATAAAGTTGTACAGCAAATACTAGTATGTTCCCAGAAACCCCAACTCTCAATATGTGATTAACACCAAAAATCAGATTCTGATCTTGCATCTAAAAATTGTGGTCCAGCTTAATGTGGCCTCAGAATTTCTTTTCTACTATGGATGCCTCATTACCACTGAATTTTTAATGAGTTATTTTCAATGGCAAATGCTGTGAACAATAAAAATTTACAAGTCAAAACACTATATTATGAAATGAAATTGAAAAACAAAAAACTAGAAGAAGAGGACTGGAAGTAAAAATGCAGATGGCATTGTATGTGAACTTGTCTTCTTTTGCAGATTACCCACAAACCATGGCAGCTTCTGGAACTGATCTTCCAGCAGTTAGTGGGACATTTGCAACTCCATTACCTCAGACATTCTTATTTGCAATACAGCACGATAAAGTATTTTCATTTTTTAACGAGTCTTTGAATGTTACTTGCAAATAAAGAGTTAAAGGACTTTACTGCTCAAACAAAATACCTTTGAACCGACCAGTTGCTGTCTTCCAGTACACTAAACCTTCATGAAGAAGTATCCTCTCTTTCCTCATCAAGTCCTGCTTCCTAAAAACATGACCATTTTTCAGCTTTGTATATGTTTTGTTTTCAGTCCTACAGAGAATTTCCAACAGCTTTTGCTTTTTCTCATACTCATTCACTTTCAAATCTACTGCTGCAATTATATCCTTAATTAGACGAAGGGCTTTGCACAGATCTTTATGTTCTTCTGTTCCTTCTGTATGAATCAAAAAACAAACAACACAACACTAGTCAGCATGTTCAAGAGAAGATATAATTCCTTACTTTATGGAAACAATCAACTAGATGCAAAGCTTAAATTGATAAATTCGTTATTTTAAGTTGAAGCTGCAACCATCTTACTAAAATTATTAGAGGTATATACCCTTGTTTGACTCACCTATTAAAAGATGGCATGTACCTCAGATTTATTCATTAGCCAAAACAACACGCTGAATAGTTTCTGACATATTTATAAGGTGTAAGCACTCAAAAAGAAATAATGGCTAAGTAAATCATACAGTATATTACTTTTGAAGTAATATACTAGGGCTGGGAAAAAGAACCCTTGAAACAGGATTGCAAGTACAAAGGATTTGCATTTTTATATGCAACTTTCTTCAGTGCTCATTTACTGCCCATTTGGGGGGCAATATCTGTGACTTAACAGTATTTGTAAAATGTTCTACTAAGTTCCAGAGGTCATTCAAGTTTTGCCTGAAAAAAACAGAGATCAATTTACAAAACGTTTGCTTAGCTCTACTTAGAAAAAACTCCTCCAGAATTAATTCTGAAGAAGGTACAGATGTGTATTTGAACAAGCTCACACCGTCTAGTCAAGGTCTTTTCCTTAAAAAAGTATGCTCTTCTGGACTTGTCTGGCTTACCTGGCTGGAATATCAGAAATCTTCACAGTCCAGCCTTGACAAGGCCTATATAGACCAGGCAACCCTCTTTAGGTGACATTTGCCTGCACACTAGGTATTTATGTTGCTCTGGTTGCATCTCAGAGGAGCAGTGAGTTTACTCTTTAGTGATATTGTAGCTGAGCAAACTCCTTATGTTAGAAACCTGCTAGTATTTCAGACATAAAGCAACACTTTAGCTTTTATTCACCTTTTGAGTGTTGCAATATCCTTTCAACCAAAACAGGGTATTTGGTGATTCGCTGGGTGACAAGCAAAATGCACTCAGGGATTCCTCGGCGTCGTGCCAACAGGTTACTATTTCTCAGCTGCACAGATACAAATATATACTTTAAGTAGTAAATGCGCATTAAACCACCAATTGTCTAATAAGAAATATGATCTAAAAGCATTAGAATAAGTTGAAACAAATGCTGGGTAATCTGAACCATCCCCAAGGAACCGTTGCTGCGCTGAGGGATGAGGCATACTATAACAGGAACATGTGTGTAATACACACTGGATGCCAAAGCATTCTAAAATTGAAAAGAAAACGGTGATTTACCAGCTCACTAGTTAAGGAGGAAAAACTTTTGCCATTTTTATTACCTATTAAAAGTGAGTTACTGAACATAATTCCAATCCTAGCTCTAAGTAAAAGCTATGTATCTTTTCCCCGAGTATTTTGTCAATAGTGCTCATGATTCCATGTTAACTTACTTTAATAAAATTCTGGAACTTCTTGTTTTGTTGCAGCTCTTTGAAGAGATTAACTGCTTCTTTCTGATGGCTACAAAACTCTCCATATATTTTCACCATTTTAGTTGCATTTTCCTCTGAAAACTGAAGAAGTTAATAAGTAAGTTGTGCTCAACATTGTAACTAACATTGCAAAAGGTGTATACCTTTAACTAATGAATTTTGTGTGAATAGGGAACTTTTACACTACTGGTTTTTAAAATTCTCTGAATTTCACTAACAGGCCCTGTCACTGCAAAATGAAAATAGGCTAGCTGTTTTTAGGAGAAAGAAGAGGAATGCAGGCTGGAGAGAGGGCAAGCAACCTCTCCTACAGTCTTGCCAATAACAGCTGAACATTGTAACAGCATTTCCTTCACCTCTTTTCAAACACAAACCTTTGAGGTTCATTTGCTTTTGTCTGATCTCCACACTGCTTCCAGACAAGGAAACAGCTCAGCACTTTATTTCATTGGAGCAAAACCAGACTGACCAAAGGTGAAAAGCTACATCTCTCTTTTGCAAGGAACCGAAGAGTGAATGCTAAGCCATCAATCAGCCATTCTTCAGCCACAGTAAACACCTTGTGACCATCCCTTCCCTAGTGAGCAGCATTCTAAGATGTAACATACCAGATCACTACAAGAAATTAATGACTAGTTTCTTTTCTATCACCAGGCAGTTCCTCACATCTCTGCTCAGCAGTTAAAAAAGCGAATCCATTGTTTCCATTTTTTGCCGACCATGGTATGACAGCAGCCTTCTACTGCACAGTGAACCAAGTTCACCACTTTCCTTGTCACGCATACCACATAGGGAGAAGCCCATTCCAAGTTCATCACAGTTACCTAACAATAATGGTTTTTATCTAATTGCTGTTTCATCCTGAAATAATCTGGAAAGGACAGGTTTTGAATTTTTTTGGAGTAAAAAAATTGTTTAAATTGGAACCCTGAGGACTTAAAGGATTGAGAGTTGATGCCTCTACCTGCTGCACAAGGATGTCTCCAATTCTGCTGATCACAAAATTACGTTCACTCCCTGTCTCACATGATTCCTGTCGTCTGTCCTTCATTCTGCAGAAGAATTGCCTGTGCATCTCCAGTAGCTCATCTAAGCAGGGGAATATTCTGTCCACCATGCTGTGGTCCAGCTGCAGTTCTTCCTTCATCCCTTTCCTGAATATTTCAGACATAATGAACAGGGTATGGATGTGATGTACTTCTGTTTGCATCAGCTCTGCAGTATAAAAGAGAAGAGCATGGTGTAGTAATTGCCTAAATATTTTGCACATCTTCTGAGATAGGCTTTAGTCTATCAAATACACAGTCATGATCTCTTTTTCTGTGCGAGTCTCAAATAGATTATGTCAGTAGGAAGATTTAAATCGTCTGGTTCTGACACAATTCTCTCTGTATCCTGCTGAACAAGCTGTGGTTGCAACGCTTGAGCTGGGGATCGGATGAGGTCCCTTCCAGTCTCAACCATTCTGTAAACAGGTGAGGCATGTCTCTGTAAACTGCTACTATCCATTTCCTCAGATCTAGGACACGTTGTAATTTTTGATAAAATGTTCTTTGAACCTTCTTATTGTTTTGAGTTGATGCATTCATTCTTCTGGACATAAACCATGTAGGTTTCCTCTCTATTTGATACACCAAATTGCCCTTAACCTTGACAAACCTTTGAAATACTGACCAAATATGACATCCTGCCGCTTGATGACATCCTTTTCTTGCTTGCTACAGAACATCGGATCCACAACAAGACTCCAGGACTCTGCCTCAAACTCTTCTGCATCTGTGCAGAGATCAGTCCACTGAGACAAATCCACATCATCTACGACAAAATGTATATTTCTTTAACACCACACATTTAAATAGTAAGAGAAATCCCTTGGCACATGCAGATCAATTCATATAGTAAGGGCAACACATCTCAGGGATGAACTATATATAAAACTTCTGCAAACATTGGCACTGGCTTTACTACAGCAAAGTGTGCCAGGTGTCAATATCATTACCAAGGTGTTGAACTGCTTTCGTGACAGAATGGGAGAAGAACAGGAAAAAACACTCTTCTTTCCTAGATTAAATCCTTTTTATAACTCTTTTCTTGAAGAAACTTTTTTAAATTTAAAAATAAAATTCAACATTTCCAATTACAGATGTCCAGCAAGCGATATCTACACCATCCTGTGTGAGTGAATGCCCTCTAGCTTTCAAATTCAGTCCCACACGTAGGTACAGAAAAAAAACTATTTCTATTTGCTTCACAAGGCTATGTAGCTATTGTAGGAGGATAGCTCACCAGTAGGGGGTAAGAATTTGGGGCTACCGAGGAAATATAAGCTTTGCAGGTTTACAGTTTGCAGTGGACACTGTCAACAGAGTCAACTGAATGAGTGCAAAAGAAAAGTTTATTACTGTTCTGCTTCTGCAAGGATGCCCAGTACATTTATCCCTGTTATTTTAAAATGGTAACAACATACGAAAATATTCTAGAAGTTATAAAATAGTTAGTTGCAAAAAAAGGGAAAAGTTCTCTTTTAAGACTAATGTGCTTGATTTCATCATTTTAAGGAGGGATGAAATTGTAATTATCAAAAACAGGTGCTCTTCTTTCAGAAGATGACGTATCTTTCTACGTCAGCTAAGGAGCTTTTCTAGTTTTCACTTTCAAATACTGGCTATAAGATGCAACATCTGTGCAATATTCTCACCTTCCATCATACAAGCATCCATTGAAGAAAAGGTCCCTAATGCTTGTAACATCTCTTCAGACTGTGACTTGGACCTCCACGGGCTAGTCTCAGAGTCTTGTTCAGAAAATTGTGTAGCTCTTCTACAGCAGAAATAAAAAAAAAAAGAAAAAACCCAAAAGCATATTTATTTCATGGTTTCAATTTTCCTAGAAATGCTGAAGGATGTATTTAGCATAGTCCATTGGCAGCTGCCCCTCTACCTTTCCAAACTGGCACTGGGGACACTTTTGGACAAGAAGTAGGGCTGTTGTGAGGCCTCCCTCTTTCCAAGAGACAGTCCAATAGGCACAGAGAAAGAAGGATGCACGGAGGACAGCACCATCTGTGAAATGTCTCCAGGCAGGGAATCTGTGAGGCAAAGCACAGCACAAGATTTTGGCAAACAATACAGAGCAAGTCATCAGAGAAATGCTCTCTGGTGCACATATTGGCCTACACCAAGCATCAAGAATGTCTACCTGCTAAGGTATGTGACCACAATGCTCTCTCATGGAATATAAAATTAGCCTGTAGGCAAAGGAAGATTGCCCAGAGTGGATATTATTTGATAAGAAAATAATCTCAAATCATACATGATCTATGGGCACACAAATGCCTGTGCACAAGGCAAACACCATAGACAGAACTCACCACTTTTTATTTTTGCGCTTATTGAAAATATAGTGATCACACAACAATTTTAGTAGAAGATGAGTTAACTCAGCAGTGATCTTTCAAAAAAATTCTGTTCATATTCAAGACACGCATATTTTCCTTATAGATACTGAAACAAAAATTAAAAATGGGCAAAGGATGCAGGACAGTTCATGCTGTCAGTCTCCTGATTTTTAATCAAGGCCTACTTTAGAAGTGCTAGGTTTACACCTAACTTACTTGTTACACCAGCTTGAGGCTTGTTTTTATTATGGTATCGCTCCTGAGATTTCTGAAAGAAAGAATTTTTTGAAATCAGTAACTGATAATATAAGTAACAGTCAAGTCAATCACTCATTTTCATACACCATCAAACAAAAGGCTACAAGAAAGTGGTCCTAAATTATGGTACTAATTTCTTCCAATAATTAATTTTATTAATTATTGGTACATAACAATATCCAAAGTAGAATACTATTTGTACTACAATACAAAACTGTTTATTCTAAGTAACTGGGTTACAACATTCTACTTTGTCTATATGAGTATTGCCTGTGAAGGCTGCAAGAAAAATGCGCATTCTCTTTTTACTTCATACTCATATAAGACCAAAGGGACTATCTGAGGAAGCATGTGTACCAGAGGCTGAACTGCTCCCCCTACCAAAGTGGACTTTTGCAAAACCTGTAGCAAAAGCCTGCTATGCTTGGGTATATATCTCACTTCAGGTGGGTCAGTGAGCATTTCCTGCACCCCATTCTTACTGAGATGAGTTGGGGTGGTGGAGGCTCATGTCTCCTCTTGCAAATTACCCACCATCCCCAGTGACTAAAGCTGTCAGTTCAGCTGTCATAATGCCCTGAAGTTGCCCAGAAATTGGTGCAAGGCTATGATGTGAAAATAATAATCAAAATTAAACCCACTTGATTTACATACAGTTTAAGGCTTGTTTATGCTACAGAATCAGTATGGAAACAAGCTCTCCTTGCAAGCCACCATGATGCAAAACCCAGCTACACTGGAAAGACACGCCTTACTAATTTGACAGATGACCTGCATCACTGTGGCACATTTCTCTGCAAGTCTCATTTTATGTCTTGAGGGCAAAAATCTTCTGGTTTTCAAAATTAAGTCTTTGTCATGATAACCTCACCAACCATACATCCATTCTTAAGAGTTAAGATAGTATCCATCAGCTCTAGTGCTGACTTTGCCCCATCCATAGAAGTAGCTGAAAACTGGGAGCAACTGCCTAGGCAGGCAGCTGTGGAGTCTCCTCCAGAAATTTTCCAGAATGGGTGAAACAAACATCTGCCCAAATTGTTACCTACGAGTGAGCCTGCCCAAGGATGAGGAGGTGGGCGAGGTCACCTGCCAGGGTCCCTTCCGTCTCTGCTCTCCATTATTCCAAACTCATGGGATCCCCTCTTGTACACAAGGGTTCTCTCTGTGGTTTTGAGGTGCCCTTCTTCTCAATCAATTTTGCAACTCTCCAGGGGCACCATTTCACAATTTGAGCTTGCAGCTCTTCAAAAATATAAATACCACTTGAAACTTACTTTCAACCCTCTACTAAAAATTGTTATTCAAGCACAGTGTTTGCTCTGCTGGTCACATTAGGCATTCTGACACCCTCGCAGCCCTTCACACAGAGACACTGGCAGTCTGTGTGTATTTTCTTCCTTCATCATGTTTCCAGCCCCTTGAAAAGCTAGTATGCTCTAGAAACATAAGTGTAGGAGGTTACCTTGGTACACACAGGAGCGCACTCCTTGCAGCTCTTATGCACAATCACGTTGCAATCTGAAAGACAAGGTATGTTTCAAAGCCTAGAACTAAACAGGGTTCCCAATCTGCAGAAAATGTCCTCTGAGGCTTCAGTTTTTCCCTTTTTCAGGTTCACTTACTAAAGTAATCCTCAGGATTCTTTGGTGTACAGATCCAGGCTAGAAAGGGCTTTCTGCCCAATGTGCTAGAGCTGGGAGACTGACAAGACCCCTTCTGAATCTGTTACCTGTTGTTCTTCCTCCTCTCCCTTGTCAACCTCAGCTCATTATACACAGCAGGTATATCCAAATGTAATCAAGGTTTCTTTTTCAAACAGTACACTGAGCCAGGAGATCAAAACAGCATTCAGAGCACTGTAAATTCACATGTAAAAGCCATCAGCTACTTACGAGCACACTGCAGTGCCTCCTTTCCTAGAAGGGCCTTTTCACAGACCATGCATGGGATAACTCCTAGGAAGGTCCCATTTGTAAAATTGTGCCTGATTGGCTTCTCCTTGTCTTTGGTATCTTTATTTTTCGTCTCCATCCCCAACAACAGAGGCAGGAAAGCAAGCAAACAAACAAACGAACAAATAAATAAATAAGATAATGTGATTTAATCTTAAAAACAAAAAAAAATCCCTTATAAGACCAAATTATTCTAGAACATTTATTCCCTGTCCTGGAAGACTTGCAACAGCATACTGTACCCTTACACCCAACAGTGCTGAAGCCCTAAAATTACACAGGCATTGGTTTTACTGGCTGCTAGGCCTGGAAGTAATACCAAGGCAGAAACACATTTTCAAATCTACAAAAAGGGGAAGGACAGGATATAAAATTTAAGAAGTTTTATTGATTCACCACACACACAAATATCAATGCCTACATCTCCTACATATATATAGCTCATGCCTCTGCAGATAAAGGTGCAGTTATGCAAGTTTAGACAAGTTGTCTTTAGATCTTAAAAGACATTAGAAACAATCTATTTTTAATGAGTGGTAAAATGTTTAATAAATTGTGCCTATTTTTACAGTACCCTTGTTGGCATAAGTACACATCTAGTATATTTGTAGTTACTGTTATCCTTTAGGAGAACACAGAGACACAGGCTGCATGACCAGACATACACGTTTCATAGCCTGTTCTGACACTGTCAAAGATACCATCTCAGACAAACATCTTCACTTCCATATACTTTAGGATGTCCTGGGGCGCACAAGAGGGCACACTAGAGAGTCTGCAAAACCACCAAAAGCCCAGCCAGAAAGAGCTTGCAGGCCAAACCTGTCTTTCAAGCTACTAATTGATGTCATTAATCTAAAACTAAAATGTTTTGGAACTAAACTACGATGTTGTAATCTACCTTCCATAATAGGTATGTTTGACTGTGCAGGCCTCAAATCTCCAACTCTTTAGCACTAAGCCGTGCTTACTTATGCAAAAAGTCCCATTAACTTCAAAAAAGGCAAATTCAACTAATTACATCTTAATATAGAACTATACACACTCAATTACTTTTTGAGAGCAATTCCAAGAACAGGCCAATATCTCTTACTTTTATTTAACAGAGAAAATTATTTCTTAAATGCAATTCATACATTTTAACTTTGGCTAAATAATCAAATGGAATTACTGATGACATCAAAAGATAACAAGGAAAATACTTAATATTGTTCAGCTAAGGCTGTTGTTTAAAAGAAAAGCTGGTTTTTAATATGAAGGCCATTTCAGGGTGTCCTGCATGTTTTACAAGTAAAAAAATTAAGTGAAAAAAGTCTTCTTATTACTTTTGCAGTTTTGCAATCAACAATTTATCTTTACAAAAATATAAAGCTTCCATCTATAATACATTTAATTAGAGTGACATAATCATGCACAATAATATAGACATAAATCCTAAATTACCTTGCATTTATTCCGTGTGCTGGTCATCCTGTTCATCAGAAAGCTGAAAGTCCGACTCACTTTATATTTTTCAGACTCACTTTTTGAGGGTACAACATATTTATTCCATTCTTCCTCCTGAATCCTAAAACAGAGACCAACAAAAGAATGTTCCTCTTTTCAGCAGCAATATCCATTTCATTAACATAGAGCAGAATCTGGACAGTGCTTGTTTCACCTAACATCTACAGTTACATGCTTTGTTGTGGGTGTAACAGACATTATGAAAAGGATTGCAATCCCTCTATAGAAAGACGTAACTCTTGCTGATGGAGCGCTCTGCATGTGCTGTTTGTAACAAGCTTGCCTAGATTACAGTTGGCATCAAAATTCCTAATTTTCCTGCAGCAGTTTGGACACCCCTACAGCAGACAGGAACCCACCCCTACTTTGCAGATCCCTGCTGCAGGATGCGTGTGCTGAGAGCTGGGCTGAGCTTGGCACATGGTTTAGGCACAAGCAGATGCCATGGGTCTCTGCCCTGCTGCTCAAACGCTGTGTGGAAGGGGTGCTGGTGTCTCTCCCCATGTGGCTCCCTAGACGGCATTCTGGCACAGACCTGCTCCCAGCTCCCCGTGACACACACCCGTACCTTTGCTCTCGGGACTGCTCGGGCAGGCTGTACACTCGCTCTGCAAGACACAAACAGCTGTCAGGCTTGACATTGCAGAGTCACCAGGTTTATTTGAAACTCACCACCTCCACCAACACATAGCTTGCTATTAAGGGTTTGCAATGTCATTTGAAAATTTGGAAGGTAAAAACATACATACGTTAGAAACAGCTTTTTCTAGGTTAAGACCACTTCCTACTAAGCTTTTAGTTGAAAGAAACTGCCAGGACTGAGAAGGTTACCAGTGAATGCCATTCTCTGCAAACAGCCTGTTTTAAGAATAGCAAAAAATATTTCTTTTGTTCCCCCTAACAACCCAGACTTGAATGAGTCACCCTTCATTTTGCTTTTCACATAACTTACTGCAAAATACCTTAATGACATTCTTCTAACATTCACAATTACGCATCTTATTCAGCTATATCTATTTTAAAAATTTAAATCCCCCTACATAAAGAGGAATACTACTACTCTAGGTACTGCAGACAATGTTTAATGTGTTGCAAATTTGTATCTTCTATGATTCTATGATCCTATAAACATATGACCCAAGGAGGTACTTTCACAAACTCTCTGAAAAGCAAAATAAAAGATAAAACACTCAGTTGGGTTGTTTTGGAAGAAAATAAGCCTAAAATTATAGAGACTACTACCATTTTCAAATTAGAAGCCACTCCATTTTGCAGACATTTTTTGCAAAGCTACCACAGGTATGGTTCAGAAAGATAAGCACTTGCCTAAGTCAAAGCACCAGACTATACTTTCTTTGAAGTTAGATACTTAAGATTTAAACACCCTTCGCTGAATCAGCATCTCTTCAGACAGATGTAGACTTTAGGTTAGCAAGAGCTAGAGTGTTTACCAAAGAAGCAGCGAGACCAAAAGGGAATTTCAGTTAGTTGTCAGGCACAACCTGTGCCACAGGATGCTTCTGCAAGAAACCAACGCCATGTATCCATGGGAAATGAAGACAGTCTCATGCAAAACAGCACCACAGGGCGGCCACTGAAGTACTTACTAGAAAGGTGGAGCTGAGACACTGACTTAGAGAGTGTAAGGGCCTGAAGAAGAGATGGACCACTGTTCATGTGCACACCATCTACAGAGCAGGGATAAATCCTTTACTGTTTACAGCCTGGCAATACCCTCTTGAATTAAACCTGAGCATATTTAAGAGCTTCTATCAGAAATAAATGATGTTTTGCCTCTTTTTTTTCTCATACTTCACATGAAAAACACCACCCTGTTGTCATCCTGCATTCATCTGCTTTGGCTTACATTTTGTTGCAATGTGCAAGGGCAGCTGCACCTCCCTCTTGCACAGCTAAGCCCTGAGCAAGATGTCCAAAGTGTTGGCAGCTGGGCAGAGGTGGAGGGCCAGGTTTTCTGTGTGCACACTCCCACTCGGAGCCAGACACAATCCCACTACAGCCCACTGAGATCAGGATGAATTATCTGATCAGGATGAACAATCCTAGCTTCTTGGACCAAGCTCCTGAGCTAATCCTGTACCCAGATACAGCTGCTCAAAGAGAGCATAGGTGTGCCTGCCTGACACAATAATCACCACTGCCAGCTGCCAAACACTGTGTTCAATGCTTCTATCCTTGCAAAATGCCGGCAAAAAAAGGGACAATGCAGGAGGTGCTGCTGGAAAGGAAGTGCTAGCAGGAAGCTCAGCAGACCACCACCCTCCTTCCCAGCCTTACACCGAACCTGTGGTGCAGGCTGCACAACAGCCTGTTTCTAAAGCATGGACAGGAACGGAGTTCTATTTTCTCCACAAGATATGTAAAGGTACAACACTGACTGTTGGAGTAAGGGGAGAAAGAATGAAAAGGAAATGGGCCCAAGCCCAGATCAAATCAGGGCAGGTAATGGTGTCTGCATGTAACCTAAAGGGCTATAACACCAGCAAACTCTCTTAGCTGTGCTGTCAAAGCAATTCTATTTTAAGCACATGATACAAGGCTTTGCTATTCTGCTGTCTTTAAATTCTGTGACATACTTCTATCTTTTTCTCCTGCCTTGTTTTTTCCAAAGACTTCTCACCCGATCTGTTGAATATAAATGTTTGCAAATACTTTAAGTGATAGGGGGAAATATAACACAGCTGCACGCTGCAGGCTGCAATACATTCTCCTTACAAGGGGACACGAAATGATGCAAGTGAATTTGAGTAACAACAATGAAGTTATTTGTTGCACTGCCTAACTCAGTTTCTTAGGAAAAAAAAGACGTCTGCAGACATTGCATCTCTCACCCTCACAACAGTTTTTGAAGTCATTAAATGGTTTCAAAGTTAATGATAATTCGTCCACAGTTTTTGTATGTTTTCACATTGAATGTCAAAGAGCTGTTGGGATTAGAAAGGATCTCAAAGATCATTAGAGAATTGAGGGAGCTGGCAGAAGAGCTTGACAAGCCACTCTGCATCATTTACCATCAGCTCTAGTTAACCAGGGACATCTCAGACAGCTGGAACTTGGCAGGTGTGGTGCCTACCTACAAGAAGGGTCAGAAGGCAGATCTGGGAAATCACGGCCTGTCAGCCTACGGCCTTGGTCACCTCAGTGCTGGGGAAGGTTATGGAACAGAGTATCTTGAGTGTGATCACCAGCACATACAGGACAACCAGGGCATCAGGCCCAGCCAGCATCTCCTGGATTGCTTGGACAGGTGCACTCTTTGCTGGGTAAAAGACCGGCCCAGAGAGTGACAGCAAATGGAGTTGCATCCAGCTGTCCGTCTGCCCCAACTGCTGCTCCCCAGGGCTCAGCATTGAGGCCAGTCCTGTTTAGTATCTTTATCACTGATCTGAATGCGAACCTCAAATACACCCTCAGACAGTTCAGAGACATTACCAAGCTGGGTGGGAGTGCTGATCTGCTGCAGGGCAGGAAGGCTCTGCAGAGGGCGCTGGACAGGCTGGGCCGTGGGCCAAGGCCAAGGGGGTGAGGTTCAACAAGGCCCAGGGCTGGTCCTGCCCTGGGCTCACAACAGCCCCGGGCAGGGCCACAGGCTGGGGCAGAGTGGCAGGAAAGCTGCCCAGGGGAAAAGGCCCTGGGGGTGCTGTGACAGCAGCTGAACATGAGCCAGGCTGTGCCCAGGTGGCCAAGAAGGCCAATGGCATCCTGGCCTGGATCAGCCATGGTGTGGCCAGCAGGGCCAGGGCAGGGACTGTCCCTTATACTCGGTACTGGTGAGGCCACACCACAAATCCTGCGATCAGTTCTGGGCCCCTCACCACAAGAAGGACACTGAGGTGCTGGAGCATGTCCAGAGAAGGACAGTGGAGCTGATGAAGAGTCCAGAGAGTAAGTCCTATGAGGAGAAGATGAGGGAGCTGCGGCTGTTTAGCCGGGCAAAAAGGAGGCTCAGAAGAGGCTTTATTGCCCTCTGCAACTCCCTGAAAGGAGGGTGTAGCCAGGTGGGGATTTGCCTCTCCTCCCAGGCAACAACTGACGGCACAAGAGGAAATGGCCTCAGACTGCTTCAGGTTGGAACTTCTGGAAGAATTTCTTCACTGAATGGGTAGTCAAGCATTGGAATGGGCCACCCAGGCAGGCTCTAGAGTCACCTGGAATTGTTCAAGAGACAGTGTATGTGGTACCTAGTGCCGTTGTTCAGTTTACATGATGGTGTTTGGTCAAAGGTTGCACTGCCTTGGAGTCATTTCCAACCTTAATCATTCCACGATTCTGTGATCTACTACCAACCCCCGTGCCATGGGCAGAGATGCCAGCCATTAGACGAGGTTGCTCAAAGCCCCATTCAATCTGGCCTTGAACACTTGCGGTGATGCAGCACCCACAACATCTCTGGGTATCCATTCCATCTGGTTCACTGTGACTCATATGTCCTGCCTCTTGCTCTGGACTAGTGAAAAGCTAAAGGTATATTGGAGCAAGAGACAAGGTGGAAATATGGCAATGGACAGGGTTACAGAGACAGAGGTCAAGCCTCTTGAATGCAGATGTTTTTTAAGTGATGTGAGCCATATGAAAAGCACAGTATATGCATTTCACACTTTGTACAGTTTTCAAGTATAACCCATACTGTCATTGAGAAAAGTGTGGGTTGTCTTCTAAATACAAAACTATCTGTCTAGAAATAAAGCATGTCAGAAAGAAGTCACAAAAAATTACAAGCTTCTTGCAGAAACATCTCTGCCACATCACTGACTCCATTTGATGAAGAAAATGCATTTTGCTTCCCAGCCTGTAGAGGTACTACAGCCCATCTGTGTTTTGGAGATTCCCCAGGATCTGTGGGAAGCTGGAACCTTCTGTTCTCTTTGATGCCTTTTCTGTGTCATCCTGAGCTTCCTCCTGCTTGCTGTCAGACACTGAGCAGGAGGCTAGGGTAAGGAAGGATCTTCCAAAAAGAGGGTTACTGCCCTTGCCTGCTTTAGTTTTCGTGGCTGTTGCTTGCCCAGTTTGTATGCCCTCCCAAGGATCAGTGGCTGTATCATGGGACGGCGTGACAAGGCTGCAGAATGGAGAAGAGCAAGGGATGATGGCAGGGCTACCCGGAGGCCATGGAACGTACACACTGGTGAGCTCTGTAAAGTAACACCATCAGCACTGGGCCTGAAGTGGGCAGCTACTGATTGATGAAAAGCCAGAGAACTGACCTTCATTTGAATCCCCAACTGCAAAGTCCCGAGGAATGCGAGGTCTTCCTACTAAACCTTTGGGTGAAGAGCAGGAATAGGAGCGTGACCGAATCCCAAACACTGTGCATTCCTACAAGAAATTTCCGCAAATGAAACCTTGTGTCATTTTGAAATGACAGCAACAGAAACTAATCAGGAACAGCTGACTACTTGCATACATTTTCTGGGTTCAAGTTGAATTCTTGACAGCTTCATGTGAATTCTTAGGAAGCCTATCATATTTCCAGCATGATAAATTTTTGTATGCTCCAGGAAATAATTTGTGAGTGCAAGGTAGACTAAGAGACTAAGAGAAAACTTACATTCTTCAGGTTCATAACAGGCAACATCCAAACAGTATTGTTGGTCATTATATCTGATGACCAAACTATCTTCTTTTATCAAGGAAGGCATTAATCTTAGTACTTTAATACTTCAAGAACATTTCATGAAGACTATGGCAATGCCGTGGAAATTACTGATGTCAGAGTTTCCAGAGAAAGGAGTTGACCTCTTTCTCTTTTCTCTGTATTGTTTTTGGATTTTTAATTATTATGGTGTTTGAAAATATTTTCCAATCACCAAATATGTCAATAGTAAGAATTTAAAGGAAATCCCCTAATTTTTTATTCATTTACACTTTAACAGAGCCTATTCCTAAAACTCCTGTAAAGAGCATACCTTATTGTTTTTTAAAAGTAGCCCCAATAGAGTTTATGTTTGTGCTGAACTCTTTTTCTCCCTTCATGTAATCATTTGCTGAAGGTCACATAAAGTCCTACAATGTCAACAAATGCATCTAAAAATTGTAAAGAATCTCTGCAAACAAGAAATAACTCTATGTATGTGTCTGAAGATCTCAGAAATGGTACCATGGTCTAACGAAAATTAATGTAGACAGGATACTTCAGAAAACTGTAATGAAGAGCAGGTTTACATTGGTTAATACACAAACACCAGCTGGACTTCCCTGAGTTTAGAAATCATTTTAAAACAGGCAGCAGGCCAGTTTTAAACTTTACAAAGCATTACTCTTTCACATAACTACAGCTGGTTAAACATTTTCTCACTAAATATATTTTGGTTAAAAAATGCTGATTCACTGAACCTGAGATATTTCCTTTGAAACACTTCTGATAAATTAGGTGTTTTTTAAAGCTGAGGCAGATCTCTGATGGACACTTTATTTCTATGGTTGCTGCCCAGCCCAGTCACATCCAGGGAATTCCAGCTTCACAACCCTGTAGGAGTGCTCTCCGGAGAAACTAGCACTGCCAGCCAGGAACTCATCTTTCCCCTTCAGATTCAGCTGCTTCTCACATAGTTTCAGTGATCTACTTAAAAGGAAAACAATTCAGACTAAGATACTATCAAATACCTTGGGCTGCAGACTGGTAGGGAAGTCCAATCCATCTCTGCTAGAAGCCATGGCCTCCAAAGAGCCGAGGGGAGGGTAGTGAGCATGGGATCTGTCCGACACACCTCCAATTCCACTGTCAACTTCAAGATCATCAAGACTCGAACTGAAGAAGACAACAAAGTCTTTAACTTCCCAGAATTCCTCATAACAATTTATTTCAACCTTAATGCAACAAGCAAAGATACTGCTGAATCCTCTGGACAAATCACCATGATTATGTCAGCTAAACCATGCTCTGAGGCCTCTCTCAGGTCTGCAGTCACCTGGTCAAGGTACTCAGTTTCTCTGTTCAGGACCCCTTTGACCCAGCCTTGCAGATCTGCAGTGCAGATCTCTGCGCCTCTCACAATCACACCCACTCCCACCACAGCCAGTCACCTCTGGATCATGGCTTTTAGATCCATGTGCAGCATCTCCCAATAAATGAGATGTTTTGTTCCACTCACGAACCTGCCTCTCTACACAGATGATAAGGAGAACAGAGACGATAAGCAGAATTGAGAAAACTAGCTCAGGTTTCAGTATCAAGATGCAGGGGTATAGATGGATATTATGTGGGTGTGTGTATTTGAAGGATACAATATGACTGTTCACAGACATATTTTTATCTACATCTATGGTTTCTCGATAGAGGACAGAAGAGAAAAACAACAACAGGGATTAAGGAGGGTCTTGAAACAATTTATGAGGTTCAGTTCAAAAGATATGCATTTAAGAACATAGAGAGCTACAAGCAGACTGAAAAATCTCTGGCTAAATCAATATGTCAAACGCATAGACACTATTTGAGCAGGAGAGTGCACTAAGGTTGCTCAGCAGCATCAGAGTTTCCCAGGATGAGTCCTGTTACCTGCAAGAGCAAGTTCGTGGTCTCTTCATCAGAATGACTGGAAGGAATGGTTAACTGCTTGCAATAACATTCCAGTCTTACAACATAAAACTTTAAATTATGTGTGGTATTTCTAAATAGCTGGAGTTGCCACCAGGAATAATAGCACAAAAATTCCTTCACACACCACTACTGTGTTGAAGCGCAAATCTATCACTACTGTCTGAAACTACTTCCTTATTACAATTCTGGAGACAGTATTTTGCAATGTTTCTGAGTAACAGCCCATGTGACATCTCAGAAACAAGTTATTTAAATGCATTATCACTTAGTCACATGTTAGAAACTGAAAAAGCAATACATGTTGATGTCAACAGACAAGCATCCATGACTTACTGTGGTGACTTCCCCAGGGAATGTTTCTGACATAAAAGACTGGTTTAAAAACAGAATTACATAGTAATAGTTTTATTTTATGTGTAATATTTGGATCATTTACACATGTCATATGACACATTAAGGCAAATAACATGTCCCTGAAATTTTACATACACTCTTAAAGTTCTAATACAGGTACCTGACCTAGGACTTAAATAGTCCTTTAGTCCCACTTAGAGTGGGACTATCTAAAAATGTATAGGATAAAAATGTTTTTGACTAGAGGCACAGGAAGATTATAGTACTCTACATGATACCTACATAGCCAGAAAAAAAAAAAAAGGGATTGTGAAAGAAGGAAAAACGCTGTCTGACATATATTGCATTATCTATGTTAAAGATTCCTCCTTGTGGGACTTCATAGTTGCAACAGAAACTCAAGGTAGGGAAAATTTTATTGCCCACTTAAAGTAATAATTGGCCAACATTATTGCTTCCTTACTGTTTTTATATAGGTCTGATTTCTACCTCCAACTAGTCCTAACACTCTTCAAAGGGAGTAAGATTCAAATTTTCTCCTGCATAAGAAGGAATCTCATTTATCCAGAGAAGCAATAAAGCCTTTTCATCATGAAAATGTATTGTTAGATTGTTTAATTTTTAAATTAATTATTTAAAACCTAATTTTTATAATCAAAATTAGGGTTTCATCTTCAAAGCTCTCTGCATTTCTGGAGCCGACCAGTTCTCACCATAACCTAAAGCCATTTGGAGGAGGGTCTTCAGACAAACGGCAGTAAATCTTGTGTACCAGCAATGGAGAAGAAAACAGTCTGAACTTATCGGAAACAGCAGCTACATTCTGTTCTGTGTCTTTCACAATAAAAAATATCTATGTAATCAGGAATAACGTGGTCCTTCTAAAGGCTTATTTAAAGACTTGAAAGATTCCCAGAGATTTCAACAGATTTTGGACGATTCTCTTAATGGAAAATATAACTGAGGAAAAGCAGAATGAAATTCTCTTACTAGTCAAAAATGCCACAATGGCACTGACAGTGAAGAGCTAATCTTTTCTTTTTTTAAAAGGGTATGTGCATACAAGAAAAAAAAATGCATGAAAGTATCTATTTGCATTGAAATTACAGTTACTAACAGGACGCTTTTATTTGTTGAAAACGTCTTCACAGATGTTTCATGGAAACAGATTGTTAGGACAAAAGATATCAGAGATAAAAAGCAGAGATTTTACCCCCAAAATGGTATTTATTACTCCATATTCTGCTTCACCTTTTGAAACAAAAAGTGGTTATAAATGATCCTTATTCTGGCCATATCATCAAGTTAATTCCATACCTTCTTCTTTTCATGTCAGCATAAAGTTGGCCCCGATCCTTCATAAATCCATGGGTCTTGAACGGAAGATATGAATCTGCTACATACAGATGAGAAGGTGAAATGGTGTGTCTTAATTCTGCATTTTCGTCATTTTTTATCGACCTTTGACTTCCTTCGTTTGGGACATACATAAATTGATCATTCTCCTCAAGGGAGGGAGAAGAAGAGCTCTTGGCCATTGGAATTGAGTTGGTGGGATTCAGACACATTTCACTGCTGGCACCATCGCCATGAATGTAGTTAGTCTTTAAATCTCCAGCCTGCAGGTAAAAATTGAATGCCAGTAAGGGGCAATAATAAGACATATTGTCAGGAAACAAGGACCAGAGTAGTTTGCCATTTTATTTATGGATATATGTTTTGTGAGGCTTTTCCCTATTACATTCTACACCACATGAATTGAAGGCAAGTTATATGGCTAAGAGATTCTGGACTTTGCATTACTTTTTTCCCTAATTAGAGAAGCAATGAATTGGTATTTCCAAGTCTACTGAATTTTTCACTCATATTTATATCTTTTATTAAATGTACTAATACATATGTTTATAGCTTTTATTAAAAACTTGAGCTGAGAAAAAAATATGCATAATAAATTAGTGTGGGAGACATATGGAAGAGAATTCAAACATTGTGCAATTTAATTTGGAAAAGTCAGCCTACACATAATGTACTTTTACTTTTTCAGCACCAGTTTCCTAAGCTTTGAGATAAATATACATGACCTGGAACAGTTTCTCCAGGGGATGAAGGGAAAGGACTGTTATTTTTTGACATTGAGTAGTTCTGGGCCTGAAGCACCCCTCCTTTTTCACAAAGACCAGAATGGATTTGGGAATTCTATTTTCTCAGGTACAGAGACCAGGATTTAGACTCTGGTAATAAATATTTCTTTGAATTCCCCTGTTGACTCTGCAGAAGATACTAAAATACAGTTCATTGTTAGTCTTTTAGCCAGAGGCTAGTCATCTAATTAGATACCGAATAATATTAAAAAGTCACACTGCCAGTGAAAACACTCAATCTCCAAAAAACCACCTGTATAAAAGCAAGAATAAAGGAAGGATTGCAAGTGTCTCCAAACTGGTCTTTCAGATTGCTGACTTCCTCTTCTCCAGTCCCTCTTGAGATGTGCTTTCATCCCCATCTTAATTATGCTTCTCTTAGTGAAAGACAGGAAGACCTGCTGGCATTTTTACAACAGCCCACATTTGCATTCAAAGATACAGCACATCCAAGTCTGGAAATACTTCAGTTGTGCTGTTCACATGACATGTACAAAGGTAAAATGCTTTTCCCAGGTCTTATGCAGCTGTTCCTCCCTGAAAAGTTGTTCCTGTCTGGGCAGTGTTCCTCCTCAGCACCAGAGGGACCTTCTCCAGCAGCCACTCTGGCTCCTGCTGAGTGGTGCTTAAGGGAGAATTTGGCCCCAATAAGCAATTAAAAAAAGTAGACTGGCCACATACAGAGCAAAGGTTAGCAACCCAAGCTGAAGGCCCCCTGAGCAATACACTTGGGTAACATTTCCATCTGTAATGGAGATACAGTTCTGCAGCTCTGTCCTTCCAACTTCAACATTGTTCAAATCAAGGGTTCAAAGATTGTACTTTATAGTCCCCTGATAGCTGCTCATTCATAGGTCATTATTACATCTCTTCAGTACATTTTGAACACACTCAGCCTCTGACTTCAACTTCTGTCTCAGCTGTCACAATGAACTGGATCTGCAGTGAATGCAGTGGGTGAAGCGTTTCAGGGAACGGGGTGGGGAGGGGCAGGAAGTGAAGAAAGAAAAAAAAATCACACTTGCAAAATCTCAGACCTCTAACACTATCTGATAATTTCTCTCTCCAATACTCCAACTTGCAGCCCAGGGAGAGCCCACAGCATGTTACAAATAAATAAATCACTTAAAGCATCACTGAAAAATAGCTACATGCCACCAGAATCTGGCATGTGTTTAACTAGACCCAGACACAACATACATGTTGTGACTAGACAGACTCATCCCCCTGGCCCAAATTATGGTATCTGAGTGTGACCATGGAGAAAAGATTCCAGGTGCAGCATAGTGATGTAAAATATAATTTGGTATGGACACTTTGGGTCATTTCCAGTGTTGGTGACTAATCAGGAACAGGAATACTAAGTCAGGATCTCCAATATCAGAATGTTCCTTGACAGTTGTAGGGCATCAACACCACCTTTCCAGCAATAGCTTGTTTTTGTCAAGCCCATAAGCTTTACTTTGACCTTATAATTAACTTCTGAAATTATCCAGCAAATTCATCTGTATTGTGAATGTATGCAGAATTCAGAAACCTGAAGTGCGCATGAGCAAGTGTTTCCTAGAAAGAAGTACATTCTGTTTAGCTCACAAACACACAGGAGAGACAGTAACACCTGCCTTAGAGCTCTTCCTGCAGGCTAGGGAGAGTAATTCCTATCATTGTCTGAATCTGTTAAAAGAGACCTCTTAAAAAGGTTACAAAATATAGCTGAGAAGAGTAAGGTATTACTGGTTTTAATCTAGAATTTTAGTAGTTAAAAACACACCACTGCTGGCAGATCCAGAATATTCTACTACCATGCAGATAAATTAACAGAAGATGAAGAAAAATCAGCCAAAAATTCAAACATAAGCTTACTTGGTCTACTACCATGGAGTTTGCATATACTTCATCACTTCCACTCAGCATGGGAGTAAGTCTGGTTGCAGCAAAGAAAGTAGGGTGAGACTTCAGCTTCCTAAGAACATCAAGAGTAGAGTGTCTGTGCTCTGTAAAACAGAAATCATGGGAAATATGCCATTAAATCTCAAACCATTTCTTTCTCATCTACATATACTATCATAAAAATGGCAGAGTTAAACATTAAGCACCAAATCTTAGGATTACAATTTGAGTAGTATTTGTGTGATCACACCAAAACCTGCTCATTTCATAATTGTGCAGCATTTGCTGTATGTTCCAGGAAGCTTATAGATGACAAGCCTCTAAAGGGTACTGAAGAATCATTCACATAACTTAAAAATAAGTGTTTCCGTATCTTGGTTAGCAAAAGCTTCTATCTTCCACCTAAGCTAGAACTTTCTAGAGATTTGTGGTTGCAGAATAAAACAGGACAAGATTTATGGGCAAGGATGAACTATGTATGATTCTGGCCTATACATTAAATGCCTACTATCTGATACATTAAATTAATGAAATACTGTTCAATTGCAGTCAAATAATGATTCTCCTAAAGCATTCTACCTACTGGCAGCCACATAAATACTAATTTTAAACCAAGAAATCAGATTACTGTTCTAAAATGAAAAAAAACCCAATAAAATTGCAAAAGGGATATAAATAAAATACTACTAATACTGCCTTTGCAGAGTGACAACAATCAAGCAAGGCTTGATCCATGAAGAGAGTGTTTGGGGTGAATAATGAATCTGATCTGCCTTTGATCAGTTTCACCAGAAATCATTAACAGAAATCCAGAGTTTTGTTTTCAAAAATGTGCTTATGACTACAAATATTATGAAAAGCAGCATGGGCTATGTATTTTATGCCTTTGAGTTGCAGAAATCCTCTGTCCTGCAGGCCCACTTCTCTCAGTGCTGCTTGTAAGAATGAAGAGCACATACCAATCCAACATTTGAGCTGAGTTATCTTCTGAATGTATAAGGACTAAAAATTTGACAAAGCAGAAACCAGTCTTGTTGTAGACTGTGTGAAAACAGGCTAAAAGAGAATCACAGTTGTAATGTAGTTTTTTCTCAAAATGCTGTCAAAGCATTGCCATTGGAAGTAAACTGAGACAGACTACCATAAGAATGCTGTAATAAAGTATCATACCCAGCAAAATATCCAAAATAAAAACTTTCAAAAAACTAAAATCAAATTTGTCATTATTTAGTATTATTTTATAAATCCTTCTTATGCTGCACCAGAAATGTATTTTCTGCAGAGATGTAAAGGAAAAGACACCACTGAAGACTTTCCCCACACTATATTCCTAAAGAAACATAATTGCTTTTGTAAGATTACAGAGCCATCCAGCAGTTTGGGTTGAAAGAGAAGTTTAAAAGTTATCTGGTTCAACCCCTCAGCCATGCCCAGAGACATCTTTTACAAGATCAGGTTGTTCAAAGTCCATCCAAGATGCTTATTGCCATCAGATTGCAAGAAAACTCATAATGAATAAAGAGAACTGTATTAGAAACAGTTGTTAGGGTCTGGGGCATTTGTTGCTTTGAAAAAAGAAGTCCCGGACCACTGCCAGATCTGCAATGATACACCACAGCTTTCATTTAATTTTAAGATGCTATCTCATAAAGCCCAAGACCACTAAGTTCTATACTAACGGAAAGGTGGAAATTCCCATTTAGAAATGGCACACTATGAATATTTGGTTTCAAGTCATGGCAGACCTTGTGGGATCTCACACCATTAAAACATTCTTACACCACTCATTTTGATTCTTCCTCCTGCAAGAATTTTAGTGACTGTCTTATTGAGAACTGCTAAAGCTACAAACCATTTCCTTATGTCTGACAAGATCCCAAAGTCTTTGTTTATAAATAGTATAAAAGCATTGTTTTCTAGAGCAACTCATCAAACTCTGGCAGCTAAAATCATATGCAAATGTGATTTGGCAAAATTGGCAGTATTTTCTTGTGGCAAATAAAGCTTTCCAAGGGTTGGTCTTAAACCAACAACCAGGCAAAAAAAGAAGTGTCAGACTCTCCATTTCTTCTTGTATGCTTATTACCCTCCCCAGCCTGCACTCCCTCTTGTACATAAACCCACTGGGTACAACAGGAAAGGGTGGTGCACATCTCCAGTGTTAGGCTGGCAAAGGTTCAACACATAACCCCGAACAACAGCATAGGCATTAAGGATTCCCACACCACAGCGTAAACCTGAGCCTAAGAAGTCAGTTTCTTGACTTCAGCAATCTGCTGGGGTGCAGAAGCCTAGAAGAAATGGGGCCTGATGTGTGTGTCTCAAATACTGATAGACAGATAGCTGTAGAGCCAGCCAAGGATTGCTGGAAATGACACACTGTGAGAAAGAACAGGATTTGGGTCAAGAGGTAGGGCAGCACTTTTCTGGGACAAATGTCCTTCTTCTGCATCCTGGAGATAAGCACAACACAATACAGCTGAAGTGCAGGAATGAGGTCAAGAAGTGGGCATGGACAGTAGAGGAGGGATCAAGACCCCCAAAGCCCTCTGACCTGTTTCCAGAAAGGTGTGGAAGAATGGACTGTGCATGATAACTCATTTGCGTAGGAAGTGAGATTCTTTGCTCCAGGGTGTGAGAAAAACTATATAAAAAAAGGTACCCCCCCAAAACTGTGTTGTATATGAGCCCCAGGATACCGAACACCCCTCTGTCTGGATCAACACTGAAGCCAGAACTAGTGACATCTCTTTCTTCTTTTCTTTCTCTCTCCCCCTCTTTAATACATCTCCCACTCTCTCTCTCTTACCTTTCAACCCGCCTCTTTACCAGAAACCCCCTGCTGTGTGCTTATAGGAGGACATCAAGTACTACCTTATAACAATTTTCATGCCAGGTTTGTAATTTGCTAATAAAACTTTGTAAGCTTTTGTGGACTCTGACCTTTGCCATTCATTTTGACCATGAGCATACATGAGCATCTTGGGTGATCTCTTCCCCTTGAGGGTGGGATACCACATGAGGTCTTCACAGTCACATAGTGGACTCCACATCCCAAACCAGAAACAGCACAAATCCCCCTATTACTTCACCTTTTAATTTATACAGCAGCTTCTAGTAACACATCTTACATTATTTTAAAATTCCGTACAAGAGTAACAACCTCAGAAAAAAATTCTGGAGAAAGCTGCTGCAAGTACAAGTTATATCAGCATATGTTACCTGCAGTATATTTGGTCTGTAAATCTTTATTAATTGTCACTGTTAAATGCCATATGTTTTCCTGGAGATGCTCCAGTTAGTCTGTTGTTAAATGTGAGATGACTAAATAAATATTCATTGGGGTTTTAAATGAACAGGCAAATGGTAACAAATTATTTCAGGCTTCATGGAACCATAGAATCATTTATGTTGGAAAGGACCGTCAAGATCACTGAGTGCAATGGCAGTATGACCCCACTGCACCTCTTTACTCCCACTCTACCCCCTCGCCCCCTGAATTTCAAATATGTGTGAAGGGATGACTACATCAAACTAACTTTGTAACATGAGAAGTTTAAAAACTTTGCTGAATGTGGAGGAGGGCAATAATAATTACACATTGACTGTGCTAGTAACTTATTTCCACCGGAAAGGCCCGCATAGTTTAAAAAGTGACAAAATCATAGCAAATGTCCGTATCACACACTGCATTCCTACAGCTTCACGAACTGCCTCCGGCCTCCCTTGTTGGCTACAAGTCCTTTTGATATTGCAGGGACCAGCAGCAAGCCCTTCCCTCCAGGTTAACATAGCAGTAGGTAACAGCTCACTGTGCTGGGTAACAGCAGCAATATGCAGCAAGGCCACACTTGCCTGAAAGATGACAAATAACAACAAAATCCATTTCCAATTAAAATGTGTCAAAAACCTTTCCTAGGCATTCAAAAACGTTATTCACATTGCAGATGCAAAAATTCAGCACAGTTTGTGAAAAGACAGGCAAGACTGCCAGCGCAAACTGGCAAAGGTGTCCCCAGAAGAGTTTTGGCTCTGTAAGGTATTGGAAATGGATTTAAAGATGCTTACTAAAGTAAAAATGACCTGAACGCAACAGAGTAGAATTGGCTTTGCTACTGAAACAGCCTAGCAAGCACGGCTCAACAAGCTGATCCTTCTGCCAGAGCTGAACACCCTCTGGCTCTACAGTGTGATCACAGAAAAAGAACAAAAACATGCCTCCCTTAGAAGAGCCTGTGGCTTTCTGCCATCTGCCTGATAAACAATTAAGATAGATGTATGTGTTATTTAGATGTAATGCTGGGAAGAATAATCTCCAAACATGGATAAAATAAAAGATCTTGGCCAAAGAGTAACTAGGCACAAGTTCGCTACATCTTCTGTAGTATTGTAGGGTTATACAGCAGCACATTTTACCAACCACAAAAGCTTATAGAAATACTGCAATTTTTAAGAAAACAGATGATCATCATAGCAGTAACTAAAAATGTGCTTTAAGTTGACACAAGAAAATGTATAGCCTTGAATGACCTGTGTCAGAAAACAAAACTGACTGTTTTTTCACAAAAATCAAAACTTAAATTGCTTCATGGGAGAATGCACAGCAAAAGAACAGTGAAATGCGCCAACATGACCAAGCCAAGGGCCAGGAAAGAAATTACAAATTCCCTTCTCTAGATACAATGAATAGCTTTCAGACAGGTCATCGTGTTTACCCCCAGAAATCTGAGCAGGGGTTAATGTATAATAGGAAGTCAGTGAAAAATACAGACTGCTATGGTCATGCAGGACTGCAGAAATACCCCTCTAAATCCAAGTCACCTGCACTGGAAGAAACAAGTTCCTAGCATGGGTCCAGCTGAACCAACATGTACATCTGTAGATGTCAGCCATACACCAAATTTCACTGGGAGAGCTGCAGCCCTAATTGAGGTGTCTTAGGTCTTCATTTAGACAGTGCAACTAGTCATGACCGTAAAATTAAGCAAGTACAAGAATAACGCTATGTGGAAGATTAATGAGGTAGACTTTGAAGTACTTTTGTCACAGATGAACATTTAACTTTCTTAAATCTATAAAATGGAAACTAAAGCACTGAGTTTCCTACATTCTACACAAGGAGGATCAGGCACACGGATGCTAGAAAATAATGTCAACGTGTTAAAGATGTGGTTCTAAATTAGCCAGTAAGAATAAAGGGACTTGTCAATCTGACTTTGATCTTGGTCACCTAAATGTGGGCTGTAAGAAAGTATCTATTTTCAAACTGGAATTGACAGTCCTGACTCCCTCCCTGAAGAAGGCACCTTACGTGCTACACAAATGAATATACAAACAGAAATAAGTTGGTGTCTCATTTTATCGAACAGTACATCCAAAAAAGTACTTTCCCATGATATAGGATGTTTGGTTTCACTTCTCACCTCTCCATGTGCAGACTCAGCATGTAACTCCCTCCTCCCAGTGCAGTGGGACAGCCTCATCAGAAGCAGATATTCTCAACACCTCTGAAGGTTTTTAAAACGGCTGAGAGTCACTGCCTCTGAACAGATAGGACTATGCGGAGACCTCTCTTGTGACAATTTCACATATAATAACAAAATAAATACCTTTGGGTGTCTTGCAGCAAAGGAAAAAACCTAGTTCCTCTCCCCAGTCCAATCACTAAGACAGAGTCATGTTCACATTTTCTGTATAGAATAATTACCCTTTAAATATGCCACACCCAGCAGTTTCAGCAGGAGGGGGCAATCTGCAATGCATGTCCTAAAGGAGTGAAGCCTGTGCTCAGTTCCTGACAGACTCCAGGAATTCAGGGGAAGGGCAGGTGCTCCACACCCAGTCTGAAAGGTTCCTGAGTAAGGATGAAAACTGACCTTGGGGCTTTCAGGGAACTTAAAATGTGAAAATGGTCATCTACATGGTGCAAAGTGGTGCACGATACTCTGATTCTCTATTCTGAAGAGTGGGACAGTCTGCACAGCTCCCCTGCCTCCCAAGTGGAGTGATCCCAGGCCAGGAAACCAACAGCCTGATGCTCCAGAGGGGAAGGGAGGCTGTTGAAATTTCATTGTCCGGATGAGCTGGAGCACCCAGCACAGGTACAAGGTTTCATGACTTGGGGAATGGACTGGAAGAACCCTGCAAAGTTTCCTGCCAGGCGCGGCAAATCTCTTATTCACTGAGACTTGAACCCCTGCACAAATAAAATGCAACCTTGAGCTGTGTGCCCCACACCTGCATGTCAGGGTCAGCTGGTCATGTTCAGATACTACCAGAAAAAAACACAGATCACGAGCTTAGATCATGAACCTGCTGTCCCCATGCAAAGGCACTTCTCCCACCACATCGGGACACAGAATTTCAATCCCCCAAGCACAAATGAAGCCTTGAACTTCACCATTGAAATATGCACATGTACCCAAAAACACCTCCTTGCTCCAACAACTCCACATACAAGGTCAGTTGTGTGTACAAGCTGCATGTGTTGGTACACTATTAACAGGGATGGAAAATGAGGTGCAATACTCTAACATGCAAACACCACATCTGTATCCAGTGCTTTACAACTGCTGAAGTATTAAAAAGAATAGCTGTCTAAACAGAAATGAATGAAGGATGGGAGCACAGCTACAGCATTTACAAATAAAACAAGTCCTCATTTGAGATGGAGAAAACACATACTGTGCAACCTGCAACTCATTTCATCTTTGCAAATTGCATCCACACATACTGCAGAAACTCCAACGCACTTGGGAAATACTAGATTTCCCCATGAAAAATCTAAAAAGTTGAGGAAGTGTCTTGCACATTAAAACATTCATTCTGTACACATTTTTCACTCTAAAGTAGGTCAAACTCTCAGTCTGTGTAAAAATTATTCTCTAATCTTGCTGAATTTAATGACACTGATGCATCTTATTTCTCTGATTTTTTTCCCCTTTCTAAAAGACAAAAAACCCCCAGTTCTATGAAAGGAAGCAAAAATGACATTTTTTTGCCATTCATTGTCTTAATTTTTTTGCTTTTATATGTAGTAAAAATTTTTCTTTCCTCATTAAATCTTCCGATCATAATTCTTCCTTACGTAAACTTACTGGTCAGTGCTTTTCAGCCTCCTTAAAACCCTCCTTTCTCATACTGACAGCATTTATAATCCTTACCTCCCAAAGACTTCACCACAAAGAAGGATAATGTCTAACAGTGTAAAGACAGTAACTGACACTTTGAATTTTCTTTTGCAGAAAGTAAAAGATTTTTCTCTTCATTCCGGTAAGGATTTTTTTACGTAATTTAAAAATAAAATTAAGAAAAAAAAAAAGTCTTTTCAGCTGTTGAGGCATAGTTGAATCACCAATTCTCCCTAAATGAAAACAACTGCAACCAGCAGAGTTTTTTGCAGCCACGGCCGTACTATGCAGCTCCGGGGTGTCAGAGTTGATCAGTGAGAGCTGCACATACATCAAGAAGAAAAAAGAAAAGCCTTAAGAGAGTAAAGAAATAAAAACAACTGTAAAGAACAGCACTTAATCTGGAGAAAAAATACTTTCTTTCTACTTACCAAATTCCAACTCCATTATCTAAAAGGCATAAAAAACAGTGAGGTGGACTTTTGATAGAAAGAAAATCTACCTCACACAAGCTGTTTATAGAGCCACCTGCACAGAAGCAGAAAATGAAAAGGCGGCAGAGCTATAAAGCAAGCATCATTTAAAAGAAGATAGCTTTTTCTACCTGGTTTGGATGCCCTTCTTCGAATCCTCATTTTAGGTAAGGAAGGCCAAGAGTAATTAAAAGGTGAATCAGAATCTGAGTCCATTTTAGTGCAAAATAAACAGAGAGCAGATTCCCAAAGTCGCACTTTGTTGTTCTCAATAGCAAGTGAAGCCTAAGAGTGATGTGGAATAAACGAATGGACAAAGAAGGATCAAATTGCCCACTAAACACAGGGGAGGGAGAAGCTGTAAATGTTTGCTCTCTTCAGGCGTCCAGGCATGTAGACAGATCAGGCTGCAAATATTAAAGCAGAAGCAAGGAGGTTAAACTATGAGAGCTTCGAGCTGAGCTGCTGCATCGTGGTCCAGAGCTATTCGAAAGGTCACTGTGTGCCAATGAATCATTAACTCACCTTTCCATTTTGATGCAAATGAAAACAATAGGAGCCAGGTAAGGAATGAGAAAATACTTCTCAAAAGCAAATAAACTATTGCAAAGCTTTGTTTCCATGTTAAAAGTGAGGCTTAGAAGATCTCAGATTAAGGTTAGGCAAAATGCTGGAACTAAAGAAGCCAAAGATTAACACCAAACTAAGAGCACTAATCAATCTGCTGGGTTCTATATCACTCCAGAGTAATACTCCTCCTCTCAGCGTTTACAATTTTGGCAGACCTTGGGATGTTGCAGCTGTAAAAGCAGTGATAACCAGCTCAAAATCTGTCACTCCCATCTTTCTAGCTAAAATGAGCTTAAAGCTTAAGTGTCATGAAAAAAGATTACACTGTCGTTAGAGGAGCATTTTTCCAATAATATTTAGTCTGCACAGTAATTTCTCCTTCACACAGTCACCAAGTTAGACAGTGAATCATCAGGACTTTGTAGAGCTGGCACCTTTACAGCTCTGGTCTAACCTCACTGCAATGCACAATGCAGCTAGTGACTAATTTACAACAAATCTTCCATTCTTATACAGTCTCCCTGAACAACTCATAGGCAATTAGTATTCAGTAGGAACTCATTATCCCTTCCCCCAACATCTTTACGCTACACAAACTACATTTTTTCAAACAGGCTCATATGTGGCTATACAAGAGCTAATACAAAAATAACATGTCCACTGTTTCTTAACCAACTCCAGCAAACATTTCTTTTAGTTACCCCACAATGTATGTGGTTTTGTATTCCACATAAAGGAGGAGAGGGAATGTGGATCAGCTTAAATGTCAGGTTTTGGAAGATGATGACATTTGAGCTTGTTAACATTCCTTACTCCAGTTCAATTATTTTTCAGGCTGCTAAGGTCTGCAGCGCTACTTCTGTATTATGTTTCAAGTGATTCCTTGATCCACATTTCAGTCAGAGATAATAATGTATTTGTTGAAGAAAATAATGTAATTCAAATGCAAATTTAATTCAAAACCCATTAGAAAAATATCTATCATATTTTCAGGGATAAAATAATTATACAAGCCCTTCATAAAGTGCACAAATTACATAAAACACAGTTGAAACACATCATTGTTCTGCCCTTCCCTTAACTGAAGTTCTGCCAGCTTTGTTAGGCCTGAAAAGAATAATTCACCCCAGACGCTGGAAGCCTTAGACTTTCACTTTAAATATTAGACAGTCACAGAGACTTTGTTTGATTTATATGTATAATTAACAGCCCCAGGGAATTACAACAGACAACGGAAAATACAGGCAGGATATAAATCCATGCTTTAAGCAACCACTTCAAAATATCTCCACTTTCTGGAACGTCAGGTTCAAATTGCTCTGATAAATCCCCTGGGCATACAGGAACGCAGGCACTGACGTACTTCTTCCCACCTGCACAGCACCCAGGGCACTCGCCTGCCTCCCACCATGGCCACAGTTTGAGAAAAGGATAGGACAGAGCATATCAATGAGGGAAAGCCTTCCCAAGTTCTCCAACAGAGAAGATTTGCCCTCTACAGAACAATTTTCCCTACACAAGTGTGCTCTCTGGTTCATTGGATATATTTAACACCAACTGGAATAGAAGCTTCCACTTCAGATGTGCTCAAATGGCAGTGCTCTATGGACAAAGGGCAGTTTAAACTTAGAGAGCTATTTGTTTTACATGGGCTTTAAAATTTCTCACTTTTTAATTTTATCGATTATTCTTTTGTTCTACTTTATGAGAAATCGTAAATTTTGCTTACTTATATAATATCTCCATTTGTGCATCTTTTCTGCAAATCTACGGTTTTTTTCTTATGCATTCAATTAAAAGAACTCATTCTCGTTAGTCTTCCTGGACTTCTATTTAGTTCAGGCGTGGGTAACTAAAGCCGAACAAAACACCATGCGGAAATGCAGCCAATGTATTTAATGGCATTAAAATATTTTACATGCCGAGACATTTACTTTCCTGAATGACCTCTGAACACTGCATAAATGTTTTCACTGACTGCTCAGTTGATGCCTGTCATCCCTCCCTTAAACTAGCCATGTTCATTTAACATTTTAACAAAAATTAATTAAGATTGTTAAATAATTTTTCAACAGCAGCCCTACTGCATAACACTCAGAGAATCCAATGACTAAATTTTTGCAGTGATAAAACTCCTGGCAATGCACTCCTGCTGTCTATCATCTATTTTTTAGCTAAGTTCCTAGTCTTTTCACCTGCATATTGCAACTGCTCCTGAATAGGATCTTGCACAGAAATTTGTAAGTGGCAATCTGGAAGTGCAGATCAATTATCAATCTTAACCCCTGTTTTTCAAGAGTTAATTGAATATCATTCCATTACTTGCTCTGTTTGGGTCCTGTCAAAGACTTTTTTCTTATTTGTAAAACTCCTTTATGCAACCATGAAAGATGTCATGCTGCTCTTTGCCACAAAGAAGAGCTTTGCCCTGCAGCCTTTGACTAGAAATATTTTGTTTCTTGTACTTCGTAGGATGATCCAACCCACTTTTCACCTGCCACTCTTTCTTTACAAAGTGGTGGCATTTGCAGGCAGCTGCTACAGAGATCTGGCTGCTTATGAGATAAAAGCTGCTTTCTAGCTGGAAAATATTAACTTCACTTTCTACTGAATAAATGTTTTCCATTATATATACGAAGGTACAGATTTGAAGATAAGGAACAAATGGGAGGTTTATGTGTACTATCTAAGCCCAATGCTTTTAATAAATAATGTAATGCCTTAAATATTTTCAACCAATCCTTACCAAAATACATCCATAAAATCTAACAGTTTTTCAGAGATAGTACAGTGTATTGTCTATTGTCTGACCATTCCTGTGGCTCATGGCAAGACGGAAGGAAGCAGAGGAATGTCACCACATCCGCAGATTCCATGGAATAGCGCTGTTGCCTCCCTGGCATGCTCAGTGGATAGCACCATGGTACCAAGCGGGTGGGCTCCCTCTCCCCAAACACTGCTAAACCACAGCTGGCAGTTCTCTCTCCCAGGCAGAGAAGAAGGAGACAACCCTGAGCCCATGTCCTCTTCCCAGATGGAGAAAGGACTCATATGGGATGGAAAGCGTGGTTAATGACTCCAGAAACAAGACTGGAGAGGGTCACTTTTGGACACAGGTAGGATGAGAGCTGCCTGGACAAAAGCTCTGACAAACACACCCTGCTCAGTGTTCTCCAGGAAGAGTCTCCCCTGATATTAGCAATGAAATTTATTCCCCCCAGCTTGATTCTGCCCCAGCACCAGCAGAGCTTGCAATCCTTTCCCAAAGTACATCGAAGGATCTGGCAAGATAAAATGGTATAGAAAGGGTTAGGTGGTCTTCATCACCAGTCTCTGTGAACCACAGCCACACATGGCTTCCCTACCTCCTCCATTCCATTGTTCTTACTAATTAGAGCATATCTTCCCACAGAGAGGATCAGACAAAGTATCTAGACAAACTATCTGCTCTACCCTACATTAGACTTAACAGCTGTGTTGAAATCTCAGCAAATATGAATTAAAGGCAATTAAAAGCAAAACATTACCAATCAGATCCCAGGCACCAAGCACCCTCCAACTGTAAAACTCTTTCCATTTGCCCACAACAACAACACACAGACTGTGGAGGCTCCACCCCTGGGCTCCGCCTCCCAGGCGGGCTCCGCCTGCCGTGGGAGGACCTCGGGGTTTGAGTGCCTGGGCCTGCCCCTGGAAGGTGTGCCCAAGGCTCAGGATCCACCCGCTTTTCCAGCAAGTTCTTTTCCGTTAGTAATATCATTGGTGTATTTGAATTATACTCCTCCCTCCTCTGTAACTATTGGCTTGTGTACCCTTATCCCTCCCCTTAGCTCTTCCCTGATTGGTTAACCCTTTCCCTTTATAAGTGACTGCACGGCGCCACCTCCGAAGAGATTGTCCACCCTCTCTCCCTCCTGAATATCCCGTACCGTGTACCCATCATAAAGGAGAGCCTGGGGGAGACTCCCTCCCGCACACCCTTTGTCTCCCTGGGTCTTCTGTCATCGGCTCCTGTGGAAGTCGCTCCTCGGCTGGGGTCGCCACCACCTCAAGGTGAAACATCCACCCTTGGCCCCTATCGGCAGGTGGCAACGCCTGGACCGAGGCCTCCCAGGAGGAAGACCGTGCCGGGTTCGAAAGTCGGTCGGCAACAACAGACTGCAGCTGTCAAGATCCTCATAGGTCTTGAAGGATGGCTTGTCACAAACATTATTTTTACCACTTCTGTACTAAAGATGTAGGTCTTTCTTACGAAATTTTATAGAGCAATAGTCAGAAAGGTTTTGCCACATCACTATTCTCTCCCTCTCTCTTTCCCAAATCATTGATGAACTGATCATTTAAGAACAAAGAACTAAGCCCAGATCCTTGAGATCTTTGTTGATAACCTCCTCCAATTGTTCTTATGTTCTTCCTTATTGCTAAATTTCTGATGCATGATTCGGCATTTTGTTTAAGGAGCTGGCCCATTATTTTCTTATTTTATAAACAGAGGTGTTCCACAAGTAAAACATCAGTTTGGGATTTAAGCTGTTCAGCAGTGGATTTCAAACGGTCCAGGCAAGCAGTCACTGCCCATCATCACTGCCAGACTTTACGGCAGTATTTGGTGGATTCCATCTCCCTCTCCAGCACCCTGTGGCAGGCTGTCCACAGTGCATCACCCACAGCGGATCAGAGCTGGGAAGGGCAGGGAGCAGGACAGGGGAAGGAAGAACACAGAGTTTCTTGCACTGTGTGCTTTCCATTGCAAACAAAATCGCAGAACCCCAGGATGGGTCAGGCTGGAAGGGACCACAGTGGTCACTTGGTCCAATCTCCCTGCTCAAGCAGGGTCATCCCAGAGCACAGGGTACAGGATTGTGTCGAGATGGTTCTTGAATATCACCAGTGAGAGAGACTCCACCACATCTCTGGGCAATCTGTTCCAGTGCCTGGTCGCCGACACAGTAAAGAGGTTCCTCCCCATGTTCGGGCAGAACTTCCCATGCATCAGTTTCTGCCCATTGCCTCTTGTCCTATTGCCTGGCACCACTGCGAAGAGTCTGACCCATTCTCTTGATACCCACCCTTCAGTAATTTATACACATTAATGAGGTACATTCCTGTTTTCCACCATTTCAACTCTGATGAAGCCACAGGTTTCAAAAAGGTGAAGGATCATAACCATTCAGCATCACAGAGCCTCTTCCTCCAACTACAGATTTAAATCAGCAGATTTTGCACTCTCAGAACAGTGCAGACCTGGGTGAATTAGGTATCAAAGCTATCACATTCTGACATGAGATTAAATGGCCCTGAACTCCAGCCCACAAACCTCCCATTCACATGTTCCCCTCATGCCCCATTCTTCACTCTTTCATTCCAACAGCTGATGACAAAACTCACCCACCTCAGGGACCCCTTTTTCCATTACAAGTGTCTTCTGTGGAAGTTGTGTGGACAGATAATAGAAATATTAATGAAAAATATAAGATAACAATATAGTACTAGAAATTTGGGTCAATTTTTCATTGACTTATTTGCACAATTTTTGGACAGTAGCCTGGAAAGGAACACAGAACAGCTGCTGCCTTCACAGACACCCTGCTGAGAGCACCAGACCACCCCATCCATCTCCAAAAACACTGTTCTAAGACAGAACAAGTTTACTGAAACACTCTGCAGTCACAGCAGGCTGCAGGAAAAGCAGAGGCAATTTGTGTGAACTGCTTTCTTCATTGCTTTAAACTGGACTGCCAGACCAAGAGTTTTTATGCTTAACTGCATTTACTTCCACATGGATATATCCTTTTATCAATCCCAGACTAGGCACATGGAATCACTCTGCTCTAGCAAACCATCCAGACTGAGAGAAGACCATGCTATCTAAATTTCTACTCCTTCACTATTCCCCAGCAGATATATTCTAACTGTAATGTGAATTACTAATTTAATTGTTAAGGCTATTTTTTTAATGCTTTCTCTGAAAGCAGGGTAACAACTACAGTTAGAACACCTGTAACAGGAATAACACTGTTATAAATTATAAAAATTTGATGTTTGTGATGTTCAATGAATGATTTATTCTCCTACAAAGAGCTCTTAGCCATAGGTACCTCTTTTGAAAAGCAGCTGTTTGTAAGTGGTGGTACTGCAATCTTGTTTCTTTGACAAATTAAAAAACAATGTACCTTCACAAATTTAAGAGAAACAGCTTTGCACAAACTAACTAGTACTGGAAGATTCTTGGAAAATGCTTACCAGTCTGGGGCAGGGAAGGGCTCCATACTTTTACAAAACTGAGGCAAGGACACGACTTCTGCCCAGTATTGACTCAATGTAGCTCCAAAGAGCCCATGGGTGCACACACTGCATCATCTTGGGGTTTGCCTCAAACTCGTCATGCTGTCCAGTTCGCTCACCCACTATTAGGATTTCACAGCATTCCTCCAACTCAGACCATTCTGATGTCTGGTTTATGACTGATGGTAGTTATTTACTATTTTATCCTTTTTGTACAACATCAGGCTCATTCTAGGCTAACAAGCAGACTCTGTTAAGGATAAGAAACTCTTTAATACTACTTTCACATGGCAACGGTCAGCATGCCCTGACTCTTGAAACAGCCACCAAACAAAGTACATAAAGAGATAATTTGCCTAAATGATGTCCTTGTCCATTATCTATTCAGATCAAAAGGCTAGCTGGGATATACAGACCAAATGTAGGTGGAAAGCTCTTCGCTTTTTTGTCCAGTACCCTGATGAAAAGCCCCCTGATTAAAGTAAGAGATTATTTGAAAAAGTTTGAGGGCTAAGGGATTCACTCCATGGAGGCTTGTGTGAGCAGCAACACGCAGCATGCATATCACCTCACATGAAAGCAAATCCAAGTTTGACTTGGACCCTGCTCCTACTGAAGTTATGCCAATGGTTTGGTTATTGAGTCTGCACTTACACTGGCAGTCTGTGATGCCAGAAAGTTCACCAAACTTTAAAATTTTTTTTAAACTTTTTTAAAACCTTAAAAATTTTCAAATTTCCTGTTTTGGGGAAGTCTTCAAAGGAAGGCTACCTCTCAAAGAGGAAGAAAGCTGAGAAATATTTTCTTGTGTTCACTCTCAAAACTACAACTGCTTTCTTCACAATGTATTTCTGGATTGTATTTCACATTTAAAGAGTAACTTGACATTAGATACATCCTAGATTGCTTATTTATGTTAGCATGAAATGAAACTGGGCAAAAGACAGGCCAAAAAAAATGTTATTTAAACATCAATTTTTAAAAGCGCCTCTTTTTGAAGGGTTATTTTATTGAGCAAATTTGTTTGGGATTTTAGGCAGAGGAAGAGAACAAGTTCTGGGAAGCCAGACAGCATATGTTTGTAGCTTGTTCATTTTTCTTCCTTTCTTCCTTTTGAGGTTAACTTGAATTATAATGCCTCAGAAAATCAAGAGCAGAGGAAACTCCAAGCAACAAGAACAAGCTTGTTTTAGTGCCTAATGCCACTTCTTCCAGATTTCTCCATAGCTTTTTAATTAAACACAGTTCAGGCTCACATCTGAGGAAAATTTGACTTCCCATTTCTTCTGTAGCACTTAACTATTCTGCAGTCCTCAATACTGCATTGTTTATAGACACCCCAAACAAATGCAAATACTTTTATCTACTGAAATAAGCTACTGTCATGTTTAAATGTTTTTTAAAGGTTGTTGCTGGCAGTTCTCTGACAGATCAGTCTGAAGTTAAATCTCTAGTGCAAGGCACCATGCATATATCTTGCAAAGTGGAAAAAGCAGCACAAAGATGTCAAAGCTGCAGCCCAAAATGCCAGAGTCAATTGCCACAGCCATTAGATGCAGTGATAACTCTGCAATTTTCTTCAGTTGTTGTTTTTCTCTGTAATTTTCAAATAATCTACCTTTTGATCAATAATGTGTTTTTTAAAATCATCCTTTACCGCAAACTGGACTTCTCTGGCACAACCAGTCTGAGTATTTGCACATTTCCAATCATTCAAGTACTGCAGTGCCTCTTTATCACCTTGTTCTCTACAGTCTTCTTTGTTTTGGGAAAACATGACTTCCAGAGAAAAGGTACGTTATATGCCCGAATTCCTGTTAGAAATCTGTAAAGGAGAGAAACTGAAGAAGAAGTCTGCAGCTTTTGGACTAGAGATGCTATACTGGATCACTCAAACTCTCTCAAAGCATACATAAAGCAAAGATACAATTTAAAGCTGCCAGAAAAATATAAAAATTACCACAAACAGAAAAATCTGCATAGCCTGAATAACAGGATTCTTGTAACACTCTCAAATAGGCAGCACTTAACTTCCACTCTTACCTATCAGTAGTCATAAAAGTATTTCCTCTAGTTCCAATGTCAAAACAGGCACACTTGACTCCAAACACTTCTAAATGCAAACATTCTGCCCAAAAAAACCCAGAAGCAAACAAGCACAAAAAAAGGAGCGAAAGATAGGACTGCAGTAAGTACAAAAAAATAGTAGTTTTACAGGCCTAGCAAAAACTGCGCAAAGGTAGGACTCCAGACAGCAGGACCATGCTTCTTTCTATCTTAAAAGGAAAAAAAAATCCACCACTTTTATGTAATGCCAACCAGGGCGAGGAAATCTAATCAAAGAAAAGAACAAAACAGCAGCACTGAAACCAGCTTTTTCTGCAGATTGCAGTACAGCCTCACAGGTTTTCAGAGAAGAAGACCATTATGACAATTATGTTCTGTTCCTTAAACTGATCTGTGGTTAAACGGGGATTTCTGTGGAATCACGAAAATCAAAGGGCAAGCTCTACTAAAAATGTTTTGTAGCTGCCTGGTCACAGAGTGAACTGCCAAAAATTTGGCATCAGTAGTTTTATCTCTGGCTAAACATGGCTTGCAGAAGTTTTTCATCACTGACAGAGCAAACAGAATAGAAGAGACAGACACCACCAGGTCTCTGGCAATGTAAGTAGAAGATCATGGAAATTATTTTGAAAAATTATCATGATCCTCTCTTCCTGAAGTTTAGGGGGTAAAAAAAAGCTATACATCCTTGGAAGAATAACTGGGCATTTGGGTCACTTTTCGTATTGGAAAAGAGAAACTTTTGCAGCTTTATAAATGGCCTTGTGAACATCGTCTTTCCAAACCAGCTATTCAAAACAGGAAGGAATTATAAATGTTTAAAAACACATACCTTGCTCACACTGTTACATGCCCAACAGTAACAGCATACAGCTGTCACCTCCTAGACTTTCTCCCAAAATGTACAGGGTTGCTGTGTCTGAGCATGACGATGCCTAGCAATAAAACATATGCATAATATTGAAAGGGAAAAAAAAACTTTTTTGGTTGCTTTCCTTTTATTTCTTTTATCCATTCTCCCCAGCTAGATATTGGTTTTCTTTCAATATTTCCAAAGTGTTTGCCTTAAATGAAAAAAGAAAAAAAATGGGATGGGGGGAGGGGTGCTTCCATTTTTTATCCATACTAAACCTAAAACAGATCTCTAACAACTTCCACAAGAAACAGAAAGGGAAAAAGAACACTGGCAGGTGTGAGTAGCACTGTGGTGTCTCCATACAGCCTCCTGTTCAGCATGCTCTAGCATCCTATTGTGCACTACTCCTATTCCTTCCATTATTGAATGCTGCAAACCCAAAAGCCATCCTCGTCTTAGCTTCTTATTGGTCCATCACGCTCACTGGGCTGGTATCCCAGGGGCTCTGCAGAGATCCTGGAGGATGAGAAACATTTTGCACAAAAAAATTGAACTACAGTTATCAAAACCGGACTACAAGATTCACTACTGGACCTGATGCCTAAGGCACCCAGGTCCCAATCCAAAGATGAAGAAGACAAGGAGCAGGGAGAGTTTCAGCACCTTACGAAATGTTGAAGCACCTCTGCAAAGGTACTCCCCAAACGTTGTGGAAAAAGAGCCACAATGATCAACATGCTTTAAAGGGTTGTCTGAGAAAGTACACAAGAGAGCGGTAACAGGATAGCCCTTCCAGTGGCGACTGCTACTTCAAAGATCCCTTCCAATCAAAACCATTCCATGACAACATTGATTTTTGGTAGAGATTTCTATGGAAAAACAAGTGAGAAACAGAAGTGAGGGACTTTGTACCCCCATTCAAAAAGCACTCACATTCTAGCTCTTACAAGTCCTTTTTGATTTATACCTCCAGCTGCTAGTGAGATTCCAGAGTTTGCTTGTTTCTATTCATTCTTTTTCATTCAATCCCCCTTAGCTGTTTCCCTCTCCCCCACTGACAACAATTTTAATTTCTCTTCTATCCCCCACTGTGTGCTTTTCCCGCCAAAACCACTGCCATTTAAAAGCACTGCCAAGCAAACAATTTTTTTTTAATGCTTTAGAACAATTCAGGGTAAGAAAACTATAGTATTTAGCAATACCGTTGAATGAGTCAGGTTAGAACATATGCTGATTTTTACATTCAAACAAACCAGTAAACCCATCTTTGGTCAACTTACAAATTTCTGGCTGTCACCAAACTCTATTTCCGTCCTTCTTGATCCCTCCCCACTTTCACCTTTTATTGCATACCCAGTAGCCCACTCACTCCCAACCTGTACTTCAGCCCCATCAGATCTCACACATGGTGCTGACTGGAAGCCTTTCAGGCCCTGCTGAGATCAATGGCAAAATCCCACTGTCTAAGTGATGTCTGAGTGATGAGTGTTTTCGCCAATTTGAGTGCATAACAAGGAGATGGGCAAGGGAAGCCCCCGGTGAGACTGGCAGCAAGTCCAAGCTCCAGCCCTTGCATGGGGCAACCTAACTCTCTGTTACAGTGACTTCTAAAACAAGTAGAACTGATTTCACTGCAGCTTTTCCACAAACAAGTCAGCTCCTTAAATGTACTCTAAAGTAATTATGATATAGGGGGGAACAGGTGGTTCATTCTTTTTCATATAGGCATTAAAACTGGAACTTTTTCCTAGTTTAATATAAGATGATCCTGTGCTCAGGACGCACTTCATATACACGTGTATGAACACATATATGTATATCTACACGTGATAATTTTACTTCATACACAAGTGAGATGCCTAAGAAAATTTCCTTAAATCAAATTTTAAACACCTAAATCTTGTCCAAATCATATACAAATTCACCAGTCTTTTTACCCTCTTAGCTCCTCTAAGAATCTACACTACCACTCCTAATGGTATGAATCGTGGCCAAAGTCACTTGCTTTTTCCTCCAAGTGGACTCAGGGTCTGATGCAGCTGCCCATCCAAGCATCAGAGAATGAGCAGGTCTGAAGCTGGAGGCCCTCCTTCTGTTCCAGCTGTCACAAGCAATGCTGTGAGAATGATGCCTTAGAAGGAAAAGGCGTTTCAGTGGGTAAGAAAAAGAAATACCAGCCATCATTTCAGGGTGGAGACCTTCTACTTTTTAAGCTTCTAAATTACATTATGTTCTGTCCAGATGGTATAACTGGAACAAAGACAGGGGCAAATGTGGCTTTCAGATTAAGAAACCATAATCACTCCCCAATGGCTCCACACACTCCTATGCTAATATACAGTGCAATACTTTGGTCTTCCTTGACAAAACTGATTTGAATACATGGGCACTAACATTCCACATGCCTTGCATTTTTGAGCAAGGCAAGGAGTGGTACAGTGTCCTATCCTCAAAAGCACTAGTCTCAATTCCCTTATGGAGTTCTTGTATTCCCTATATGGGACAGTGAGACAAACACCCTTAAATAGTTGAAGTACAGGTATTTAACATAAGAATAACTAAAACAATAGATAAATAGATGCTCATTTAATGAGAGGTAATAAATAATCCGCCAGTTTCTTGTCTTAGAACTGTGTCTCTGAGATTATGTCAGCTCATTTCCCTCTAACATATATCACCCCTATTCATGCACATCTATCCCCTCCCTTTCTGCATACACAAAGCAAATCTGTGCAGCACCAAAATCTGCATACAAAATGCCACTATTTGGGCTGCTCTTTCTGAGCTCAGCACTGGACCACAGGCCAGTGATGTCAGACTGGCAGTCTCTGCCTGGCACAGCAGCTCCCACTTGCAGAGCTTAACTACTCATCATCTTTTTTCACCTTGCCGTGTTTTCTGTGAGCCCATGTTTGCATATTGCTCTTGGAGTTTTCCACAAAGCTTGAAAATATGCACCTTTCCAGTTGAATTTCAGTCTCTAAATGTGCTGTCTAGCACAATTGGTTATATTCTCCTATGAGGCCCACAACTCACTGTGGCATTTAAACGTTTTTGCATACTTCATTTCACCTTCAGTCACATATGTTGGCTCTATCAGATATTCTTTTCAAGACTGCTGTTCCTACAACAGCTAATATATTACTGAAAAATCCTGATATCAAAATTCTGTTGGATATACCAGCTATGTATGCAAGAGACAAAAAGGCTTCTTTCTCTGACATAGGTATAATTGGTTGATCTTTCAGCAAGTTACTCTGCAATGTCAATTACTTCATCTCTTTTAAAGAAACTGCCTTGTGTGTAACTGACATCACACTATGTATCAGTAGCTTTTGGGAAGTCAAAAATTTTAATTCTTTCTTACCTACACCAAACAATTCATGGTCTTCATTTTCTATAGAAGGACCCCCAGAATCTCGGAAAAGCTAGAAACAGAAAAATTGAGCTATGTCTTTGAAGACAAATAATAGTATTTACGCTTAGTTGCAAACTGTGCTATAGGGTTTCATAATTCAGTTCAAACGCTATCAAGCAGCAACAACTTCATTTTAACTATTTTCATAAATGCAACTGATGTGGCATGCCACTTCTATATGCAAATGAACCCTAAGGACTCAAATTCTAAGCATAATAAAAGAAGAGAACAAACCATATCTCTCTTCCCATGCAAACTTCAATTTTCAACCTGTTTTACTAAGTTTAATTGTGATCTGACTAGCTAACATACAATGCTCTGGAGCAAACAGCAATATATTTCTAGGATTAGAAACGGTTCTAATCCCTGAGCTGTTCACACCTGTAGAAATGCCACAGTTCAGTTCATTTATTATAGATTCAAGTACAGCTTTTCTGCAAGATCAAAACAAGAGACAATCAATATGGGACTAGAATCTTTTCCCCCACAGCAGGACTCATGAGCTGCAGCATTCTGCTCCAACACACTTTCAACACAGACTCCAAAATGTGTGCACACTGCAGATATGATTCTGAGATGTCATAGGTTGCAATAGAAACATGTGAGTCCCAAACAAATCATCAATCTTCTGCACAGCTGGCAGCAAAAGTTAAAAAATTAAAAGACCCCGAGCAACCAAACAAAAAAAAAGCCTGAAGAGGTCACTACATTTATAAAAATTATCTAATGTTTCATCTCAGCAATATTCCACTACATTCAAATGTTATTAAAAGGACCCAAAACAAACAGTAATTATTTGGTATTGATAAGATATCACTTTACCAGATTTGCCAGGTTTGACCAGATTTTTTTTCTCTCAACCTAAAGTGCAACTTTTGCTCCAGACCCACTGAGGTAATAATCAAGCTCCTGCTTTAAAAGGTGTTTAAATATACCAAGACAGAGATTTTCTGGTTTTGTAAACAAATACATATAAATAAAAAGCAGAATACAAGACTAGAGATCAAATACAACTAACTGTAATGGTACTTCTCACATGTTTTGGTCTCTCCCAAAAGTTGTTTCAACGCTTCCAAGCAGATGACAATGGGAACTTGCAACATTTTTTGCATCAAGCATTTTTCCGGTTTACATCCAGTTAAGGACTCAGAGTTACCCATAACATCTCTCTCAGAGACGAACTCCTCAGATGTAATGAGCCACGCCGTCTCAAGGATGAAACTTATGCTAGGCAGCTTGTGCTGACCCCAAACTGGCAGCTGCAAGCTCCCTAAAGGCACTAAGCTTCAGCCTAAATACTAGAGCTCTCTGGTCCAAAAGCAGAGTTTGTTTCTTCAAACCAGCTTTCCAACCCACAACTACACAACAGTTCTTTCAAATAGTAGTCATCTACACAAACAGCTATTCCTGCAGGATAGAAATGGCAAGAAAAGTTGCCTGGCAGGCTAGCATTTATTTGTTAGTCCTGGTAGGCTCTTAGATAGGCATGCAGGTGCTGCTGCTTCTCAGCCTAAACAAAGCTTAGCTATTTGTATAAGGAGAAATCTGTACCTTTGTATCATCCTGGGACAGCTCATCAGATGCCAAGCTCACAGGACCTGCAAGAGCAAAGATTTCTGCCTTTAATAGCAAGCAAATTCAGTTTGGGTCTGCTTTGGCTTCTGCTGCTGGTCTCTCTCCTTTTTCAAATAGGAGAGGGGACACAAGAAGCAGGCAGGCAAGCCAGAACAATGGACATGGGCAGCCCATGCATCTCCCTGCAGCGGCGATCCCGTGGGCAGCATGTGCTGGATGCACAACAAGTGCTATGTTTTTGTCACAGTTATGTTTGGGCTGATTAACCCGCACACACTCAGAAAATCAACAGCTCCAGGGCTGTGCCTCACATCAATGCCACAAAGCAGCTGAACTCTGCTTTTCCTCTGCAGGGATGTCATGCATTTTCTGAAATTAAGCTTTGCATTTTTAACCCAAAATATAAAGAAATAGTTTCACTTCTGTCGGTCCTTTTTGGTGGTTTTTTTTGGTTGGTTGGTTGGTTTTTGTTCTATGTTTTCTTCTGAGGGCTATGCAAAAGGACACAGCAATGCCAAAAAAACCCCAAAAAACAAAAAAAAAAACAACAAAAAAACCAAAAAAAGAAAAACCCAATACTTTTCAAGTTTTGCCCAAAGGCAGCCTGAAGGACTACTGTGAAACAGCAAAGAGGGGTAATTTGGATACAGGAATGTAAATGAGCACAAGCATCCTTCATGTTTCCAGGAACATCATTATTTAGCAAACATATTTTTCAAAGTGAGAATGAAATTATATAAACAGGCTCCTCATGACTCTGTCTACATCATATTGAATTTTTCAACTCAAGGTTCATATCTGTTCTCAGATACCCTCATCATTTCTCCAGCTCCAGCAAACAGTTAAACTAAGTATGCCTCAACAGTCAGCATAGCGTGCCTTGAGGTGGAGTTTGGGGACCTTTATTGACATTGAACAAAGTATGTACTCAAGTTTTTCAAAAGAAGAGTTGTATCGATACATTTTTGGAAAAGCAATTCAAAGCCAGGTGCCCATTGCCTAAATCACACAATCCTCAGCAACAAACACCCCGCCTGACCTGTTGGTCTCTTGGATGTGAATTTCCAGGATGCAATTATGGGCCCAGTGCAGCATGTTGTCCCTGACCTCAGCAGTGCCCCTGGACACTGGAGAGAGTTAGGACTGGGTCCACACTGATCAGTATCACAATCATTAATTTTTAATTAACCCTTCTCCTTTAATTAACCTCCTGCAGCAGCCACATATATCTCTTCCCTTAGATTCTAACACAGTACAATCACAGAGCACAAAATCCCAGGTGCTGTCAAACTAAGCATTCCAGATATCACCTTTCAGCTAGTAGGAACAGACTATTTCTTCTGTTTCCATAAATGCAGAGATCTATTTTAAAGCTTCTGTGAGAAGATATTTTTTACAATATTGACATGCAACTGTCATTATTATTATTATTCAGTTCCACAATTCTCAGAAATAAAAAGCCATTTTCTCTATACCTTATGTATTGTAGCAGCAGTTGGCTTATTCTCCAGGTAACAATATTCAGTCAGCTGATGGGCATGGAATTTCAAGGTCAGAAAAGTGCAAAAAAAAAGGCACAAAGTATAGAATTAGCCAAAATACCTCCTATTTCACTTTTTGTTCTGCATTCTGTCTGCATAACGTATCACTCCATATATTTAAATTTAATTAAGTTGCTGCGGGAGATTGACTGCTAAGCTAGCACCATCACCTTACACTGACCCACTGCTTTCATATGATGGCATTTCACAAGAAGAAACATGCTGCTATAGCAACCTCCTCTCAATAACAGCTCAGCGCTTCTGATAGTATTGTGTTTTAAAGGTCTGTTGATCTTGACTTTAGAAGTGAGTAGTTACTACCTCTTGGAATGGCAGCAGTTTTAAAATCTGAGGGGAATACTTTCATGACATGAATGTGCCAAAATAAACTCTTGAACTTAGCAGACACTATAAAGGAGCTCAGTGAATGTAAGTCAGAATGCAGTAAAAAGTACAATCATTTAATATAATTTTTATTTCCAGCAGCAACAATTTTAACTCAATCTTGAACAAAGTTCTTTTGATCTCCTTAATGCTGGCAAATGGAAAGTGCAAGAAAGCTACTAGTAAGTAACCACCATTTTGTGATTTTTCCCTTTTTTGATTTGGTGGTTAGAGAATAGCCTGCTTTACAGAAATATGGTAACCTATAAAACTTTAAAATATAAGAAGATGAAAAAACTTTGTTGCCTAACAGTGTACAAACAGTAGTTACAGACTTCTCATGTCTACAAGTAGATATCAGCATAAAACCTGCAAGCATGTTTACCACCATCTGTTCCTGTAAGTCCTGAACACTTACAAAATGTGGCATGCTTTTCCAGGTGTTGAACTGAAATTAATTTTGTTTTTAAAAACCAGGCACAAAGTAACTCTGTTGCATGAAGATATAAAGGTGTATAGCTTCCATTGAAAACACAAATAGTACGTGTGCCTATGCCAAGTATCTTTGCTGCTCATCAGAATCCAAAATGAGACTAGATCTCTCTCTCTCTCTCTCTCTCTGGGAAATGAATATCCATTGATGTTCATATTCTGCTTGTGCAAGTCAGACCAAACTAAAACTGCTTTTTGCGAAAAATATCAGGGTAATCATCACCTAAACTCACACTGGCCAAGATACTGCCACATATAGTGCTGCCAGTGAAGGCTGTTCACTTTCTATCCCCAAGGAAAAGCAGAAAAATCACCCTGGTCAGAGAACAGCACTCAGATGAACACCCAGAGTAAATGCATCTTCACACTGTGTCACCAAAGTCATTCACAAACCCCATATGATAAATTCTCGCTTGCACTTGCAATAACAGGCTTGCAACTGCTAACAGCTGCTGATCATTTCTCTCCAAATTTAACTTCTAATGGCAAAACACTTGTTGCCTGAACACTGCGAGAGAAGCTGGGCATAAAACTACTTTTTCAGCACTAACAGTGACAACATACACATTTAAACACATGATGATTTTGTCCCTGTTTTACCCATTTGCCTGAATTTACTAGCTAATGCCCCTTGAACTACAGACCCCTTCCTTTCCCTCAGTCTGGTCCTGGTCCTGTCAGCAGTTCATGCAGGTGCTCACATTTCTGCTGCCCTCAGCAAGGCTGTCTCCAGCAGACACTAAAGAGCAAGACCAAGCCTCTCACAGAGCTACGAGTTTTCAGCTTGTTGCTTCATCAAAATGTACAGTGCCAGCCACATAAACAAATGGACAACTGATGGAAACTTTTAATTCATTCCTAGGAATCATATGTAAGTCCCCAAGCCTCATACTTCTGATGCTGAAGAGGGATCTTTTTCTGTGATATTCTCTTCAGCTCTAAGACATGCTCTGAGATACAAAGGGAGGTATTTTGGTAATGAAAAAATGTTGTCACCCACAAGCACTGTCCCACAACCCTTGCAGCGGTAAACTGCTCACCAAAATAGTGAATGTCTAATGGAAACAAATGAGCATTCTGCCACTTTGAGAAGTCTAGGCTGGATCCCGAAACGACCCATACAAAACGTTACTCTGCTCCTATCTTTATTAACTCATTTGTCTTTACTGGAATTTGTAGGCTGGAGAGTTCATTTAGTTAAACACTGCCCTCTCCTGGTACCACCTGACATTTTTCTGGCTCTTGAAATCAGTTAAGGTTTTTCCAGTCACTATAAATGTCATAACATTTCATGAACATTTTCAGTCTGACAATGGAAAACTGATGCTCTGTAGGGAGTATCATGATTTACTAAACTCTTGTAATATATGACTTACATACTCCACTGTTCTCTACTTACAGGTCACTAAAATGATATGAAACATGATCCTTCTGAATAAATAAATCCTGTTTGAATCTGTGCCAACTTTCTAAAGTTTTTAAAGATTGCAACATTATGGAATATAAAACTGTACCTTCTACAGAGCGTGTTGTACTGCAGGGCATTTTTGGACCTTCCACTGTCTCAACTTGACTTGAATTAATACTCTATAAAAAAAATCAAAATGACAGTAACTGTATTTGCTGCCCACAGCATTTATTTGAAATCTCAAGAACAATATCAATGACTAGCAAACACTTTGGTTATAAGCAATACTAAAATGACAGAGAGATTCCACAAGGAATGTTTTACTGACCACTTTCCAGCAGAAACTGACAGCAGTCCCTCAAGAGGGAAATCAATAAAATACTTTTAACTACAGAGAGAAATTACCTCCTGCTTACTATACACAAAAAACCTAAAGGATCAGATTTAACATTTGCACTTCACTGCTTACAACCTTCTTCTATATGAGAAAAGCAGCACATAAGCTTTGCACAACATCTCTGTTCAGAAGTCTAGTCTATGTTAAAAGCATCCCTGTAAAGCAAGCAATTTGGATGGCTGGGTAATACTAAGAGAATAAAGTAGGACTAAATACTAACTACGTGACAGACCCAGCCTGGAAGCCAGGAGCCATTCCCCCATGTCTGTGGTCCCTGGCCAGGCTGCTCCCTCACTCAGATACACAGACTACATCACCCCTGCTCAAAAGGAAGAGGGGGCTGAGATCCAGTCTCCCATTTCAGAAATTACCCTCAGAGATGACAAACAAAGCGGGAGGAAGAAAGAACAGGTACTTTTGTGTCCTTTCATCTACAACTCCGGCTGCTTCTAGTCTTTCCCTCTAGTAGGCGGCCTGTGTATTTGCCGTCTACCAAGACCTGCAAGCAGAGAAAAGACATGGTAACCTGAACACAAAAGAAAAAGTCAGGGATGACCTCGGGCTTCATATTGCAAACTAATTTGAAAACCATGAAGCCCCACCTCAGTGGGGCTAGCTGCATTTTTCTCTGCCCATTTCTTGGTGTGCTAGGCAGTTGCCCACTCTGACAGTTAACAGGCAGAAAAAGTCAAAAGAAAGTCAGGAAACTATTAAATCTGTCCACAGCAAGGCAACAAAATTACTTAAATTATCATAAATTATCTTAGTCATTTTGGATGATTATCCTGGCTTGACATTTCTGGTTTTTTCACTACTCTGACACCATTTCAAATGTGTCCATCAGTCCCCAGATCTCTCCCTCTGACAGAGGACCTCTCCTGGACTGGCTGTGCTGCCTCCAGCAGCTGAGGCAGCCTAGTGGCTGACACCTTCTCATGCTGCCTAGGTCTCCGCTGCAGGTGCACGAAGAACCAACCACATCATCCCACTGCCAGGCACCACACAGCAGTCTCTGCCCCAAGGAGGTCACACAGAATTCAAGCAATTCCACATTCTTCCTCTACATTTTCAGATATCTCCCACGTCTCTGTTGCCTAGCATGGCCACAAAGCCTGTGGGTTTCCACTCTTTGAACACCTTAATGAAGGTGTGGCTCCCATATAGGTGACTTCAGCTTACTAAAAGCTTCATAGTTTTAAATTTTCCTTTACCTCTTTAGGCTTCTAAGGAATAGAAAAGGAACTGAAAGAACTGACAGAGCAAAGAGTGAAGAACATACTTGAGAAAGATTATGCTTTTCTTGCATGAGTAAATATGCTTCTCTCTGAGGCAATAATTTCACACAAATCCACAAATCCAACACTACATGCCACCATGACTGAGACAAGCTCCCTCTCTTCAGTTCATGAGTTTCTGTCTCAAGCATGAAATAGCAATGTGGTCACTTGTGCAGTCTCAAGATACCAGATGTACAGCCTTAGTCTGCTGTGGATGAAATGAACATTTCAGTGCAGCAATAAATTCTACCTCTATTTTAAAAAGACTACGTACTGTGAAATCTCGAATACCCACCAAAAATTTCTAACTGCCTACCAATGTTTTGGATACAACTGCAGAGTTCAAAATTCCTGTTTTCAATAAGAAAGAAAGAAAATGTTTTCAGCAAAAAAGTTAATTTTCTTGTTTTCAGAAAGAAAATTAATTTTACCTTTCTTTTTGGACATAATACATAGTCTAAACACAACAGCTTTTGTAAAAGAAATTAACTAAATGAACCACACGATATTCCCAATTATTCTGGTTTATTTCTGCTGTAGTAAAAGTGCTGCAACACTGATGCTGAGCAGGAGGGGAATAGGGTCCCCACAACAGAACCTAGACTGCTGCAACTAGAGGAATGGCAAAAGGGGAACCAACAAATCCAGACCAAATACAGAATTTTGCAGCCTCTAAGAGTCTTTGTCTTTGAGAATACCTGACATGCCACACTTTCTTTTTCCATTTCAAAGACTGAATGAAAACCAAGGATTTTATGAGTGCAAGAAAAAGCCAATTATACAAACAGCAATGCATTCTTGCTTATAGCCTTGGTTTTCCTTTTGAGTTTATTATTGTCTCAATGGAAGAGCAACACACAGATTGTAGGAATTCTGCAAGCTACAGAGAGTAATTTTTTTGCACTGAAACAAATAAAAATCTGGACAATGTAGTTACCTGAAATTATAAATAAGGACTATACAATACACCACACCTTAAATGTTGATGTTAAACGTAACACATAAATCATTTTCTAAGTTAAAATATATATATATAGCATGAAATAAAGGTAACTCAAGGAAAATCAGTGCACAAATGAGGAAACCTGAAGTTAAGAGAGGAAAAGAAAAGATGAATTTCAACACCAGAAAAAAGCCAACTTTTAGAGTGTCTTTAGCTCACTAGTTTTACATATGTTGTGCAGTTTCAATCTAAAAACACAGGTGAGCACCTGCATTGCTATTAAAGAACTTGTACATTCAAGCATTCTCCTCTTTATTTTATTGAAATCAAGAGATGTCCTGAAGTATATGACAACAGTGCTTCGGACATTTTATATTAAAATAAGACCAACTAAACTCTGTCAAAAAAGTCTGTACTCTGTATTTCTGATGTAAATAATAGACCAGGGTTGGCTCTTGATAAAGGCTCCCCAGCATTACACTACTGGAAGAATGGAACTAAATTAAATATTTCAAAGTACAAAAATTAATACCATGGCAATGCAATTAAAGACACAGAGATTTCAGGGAAAGATACTCCCTGTAGAGTCCATCACAATTAGAAAACAACTTGGGAAGTAAAAGAGGCTTTGAAAAAGTTCTCAACACCTCTTGCGCTCCAGCTTCAGCCACACAGTGTGCTACACTTACACAAAGTAGAAGCACACAGCAGAAATCATGCAATTACACTGGTGATCAGTGACACAGGCAGCTTAAACTGAAAGGCTGCTCAAGGAAAACAAGTCCAGCCTGAAAAGCCTACAGCTGAAACTTACAAAGAAAATCTGTGGTACCTGGTAAAGAAGAGGTCTGTCCCAGAGGTATTTTCTGAAGAGCTTGATATCTGACTCCAGCAAGTGCTGTGCAGTGCAGCTAAATGTCAGTGTCAGAGCTCCTGATGAATGAACAAACCACATGCAGGCACCCTCGCTGATCTCTGCTCTTGAAATGAGAAGCGACTGACTGCCCTGGAAGCTGGAATGACACACTCTTTAAGCCAAAGCAGATGGTCTCTGCACAGGTAGAATGAAAGCACGGCCACAGTGAGGTTCCTGCCTGCCCTCAGCACAGCCCTTCAGGACCCAACACACCCACTGCAAAAACCAGAGGCAGAAAACCTGAAACATCCTCTGAAAACACAGCTGAGCAAACAAATGTATCCCAAAGACTCTTTTCAGCCTTAAGAACACACAGCTACTTCTAGCTCTCAACTAGGAAAAAACAGTGTTAGCTCTAGATTGATTACTCACTACTAAAAGAAGCCAGAAAGAGCAAGCTGTGACAATACCTATTTCTCCTTATTGCTGTAAATGAGCAATAGGACCTTTTCCTGTCAATGTTGCCATATATAGCAGTAGGACACAACTGGAGGCTGGCAGATTTGTTATCCCACAAGAGTGAAAAACAGAAAGTATCTCAGGGGAACACAGTATTGTTTGGACGTTACAAACAAATGAGACAGTCATAACATAATGTACTGTACCCATGCTGTATTTTTTTTTTTAGCTGAAGTACAGATAAATCTCCCATAAACTACAGGCTGCATGAAGCCAGAACCAAAAGGGCCACATACCAAAATAAAAATGTAGCCCAATTCTTGCATATTTCTATTTGCAAAGAAAAGCCAAGAGTAAGAAGGGGTGTCTGATGGTTCCCATTTGGTGTCCTAAGACACATACACACACTACATTCAGCTCCTCATGACTGTACAGATGGAGCCCCAGACAGCTGGAAGGGGCCAGAAAGCACTTGTCCTTTAAACATTCTTCAGTGTGGCAGCTCTCCGGCAAAGCAGAGTCGTAAGAGCAGCACTGTCTTTGTTACTGATTCTCCCTTATTCATTCCAACTTGAGCTTTAGAGGGGTCACTAAGTCTGTGGATGTTTTGAGAAATTCAGGTCCTATGGTTCTGTTTATATATAAAGATCTCTTTACATATACCTTTAAGGAATGTCTTTATTTGTTTTTAGTGTGTCAGGATTCAGCTGATACAGTGCTGGGAGAGGTACCTGATGGTGCAGCTGGTCCTCTATCATTCAAATGTGATGAAGGACACAAATAATAAACTTACTTTAATTGTAAATGCAAGTTTACCACTTAGAATGATAAAACCAACAAAAAGCAGCAGAAACCAGCACAAAACAGGCAACTCTTTCCTGATAAAAAACAGTACTCCCCGCATCCATTGAACAGGAGATCAGAGAAAACACCAAACTGTTATACTCACTTTGTAAAGACCTCAACAAGTTTGGAATGTCCATTTTGTACAGCCAAATCTAACAGTGTTGCTCCAGCCTCATTGGGCAATGCTAATGCTGATGACCCTCCAGGCTGGGCTGCTAAGAACTGGGAAAGTTTAACGAAGCCAAACTTCATCACAAGGTGGAGAAGAATTTCTTTATGTTTAGGCTCTTAAAAAAAACACAGCAAGCAAATCAAAATTGTCAGTAACAAACCCCAGCATTTTACTTGATAGGAAGCATCAAAAGACACTTATCTGCAGAAAGAACACAGCTCAGGTTCAGACCTACAAAATTGCTTTGGCAGCAGACTTTAAGTCTTTCACTGAAACCAGCAGAGTTACAAACTTAATTGCATTGCAGAGCTAAAGGATATCTAAATGCTATCTAATTTCACCAGTCAAAGAAAACTGCTGGAATTAGATAACCTCATTATTTCTCTCATTCTTTGTATAGCATTCAGCACCAGTAAAGGCCCCAATGCAGAAGATAGTTAAAAGACAATTTTCCTGCTGCTTTGCCTTGCCTCCACAACACAGAACAACTGGCAGCACAGCCAAGTATCTAAATTAAAAAATAAAAAAAAAACAAAGAAGAGAAGAAAAAAGGCAGGCTGCTTATCAGGATAATAAGAGATCCAAATAAACTATAAGCTTATGAACTATAACACACATGTGTATAAAATACGCTGGATAATTCTTGTTTATCTCCTCTGAAAAGGTGACCTCCTGTGCCAATCCTTCCTCTCTACTTTTCAGCACATAATCATCGAGTTCAATGGGATGCAGTTTAAAATAAAGGAGTACACAACCATGACTTAGTCACTAGATCCTGCATCACCATTCACGCCATTCCCTGGCCTGTATTCATGAAAGGATTCTCAGACAAGAAGTCTCTGCAATTTAAAGGCAAAAAATAAAATACACTCAAGTGCTACTCAGTCTGTTCCTTACACTTGTATTTTGATACAAAGTTTAACATAAGGGCACTTCCATAATGGCCAAGTATTTAAGGGCACTTGCTCTAGAGATTGGAGAACAATTAGCTAAAATCTATTAAGTTTCCAGTGATTTAAGAAATGTCACTGAAATTTCCATTTCTTTCTCTTCACAGCTTCCATTTACACGGAAGTTGAAGGCTGCTGTCATGTCTCAGTTGAGTACATCCTCTCTGGAAATTTTCACAGAAGACTTGCTTTCTACGAAGCTGAATGTCTTCTCTGGGGGCATGGGGGAAAAGTCATTAGCCTCCTTTGAAAACGTTGGACTTGGAGTGTTACTGCATTCAACAAAATTCTGTATTTCCACATCTCGCAAAGCCAGAATGCCAGGGAACCTAAGGAACTTTCTCGACCACTACACAGGGAAAATTACTGTAGGATCTCCATCTCCATACCATTTTTGATCTGAGTATTTGGTGGCAACCCATCCAGAATTTTTACCTTTCCATTTCAAGTGGAATCAAAACTTTCAGACAGTCAAATCCCAGAAAATCAGACCATGCTTCCTTCAATAAAATAAATTCCAGGCATCAGTGTAAAAGGGAGCTTCAGGACACAGACCCTAGCACTGCAAACTTGAATGTAGTGTCTGAAAGTTATTTTTCATTGCAGTTCTATCAGAAGTAGACACATTAAAAAGATGCAGGGGGAATTCTTTAAACCAGAATATCACTAAACGTTTACATAATATGTACCTAAGCATTTGTAGAACACACATTTTAAAAGTCATGTTTTTATTTTTTAAAAGATCCATGTTCAAACTTCATCTTACTTCTGGCTAGGCAACACATGACCTGGTGCATTAGCCTGGTGCATTGCCCCTGCAACAATTTTCTCCCCAGGTTTCGGTCTTTAAAATGCTTTTGTGGTCTTCTCATTTCAGATTCTAGGCAAATATATGTTCATCTGGTCACAGGATCTGCTGTGGGATCCAGGGCCACAGAGGAAAGTAATGAATTTGGGGTTTTTTAAAGTATATCTGATTCCAGTCTTTGGAAACAATGATCATTGCTACATTTCAGTTATTAACATTAGTATGAATTACAATGTTTAAACATTACATGAAGCAAGATTGCATGTATGTTCCAATGTTTTTAATCACATACAACCTTTAGCTTCACTGAATCCAACTCAACCATTTGCTGACTGCTTTGCTAAACGGAGCCATAAGCAACATGGAACCACAGAAAGTCCTGGGTCAGAAGGAAACTTCGAAGACCACCTCGTTCAAAGATCCTGCCATGGACAGGGAGCACTTTCACTGGAGGAAGTGGCTCAAAGCACCATCTAACCTGGCCTTGAACAATTCAGCCCAGAAGATCTGATTGAAACTCAGTTTTACAGCACAACCCAGCACTACTCATCAAACACCTTGGTCTGCCTGGATCTGAGATGTTCTTCTATGGAGAAATATTTAAATAAGCAAGGTTAAGTCATCCAAAAATCTGTGGCTGATTTGCCACTTCAAAAATGGGAGACCTCAGTGCAACTTCCCCTGAGCCAGATGGGATTTGAACACACACAGCTACGAATTTGCTCCAGTCACTTGTCTGGTGGAAGCACACCCTGTCCCCTCCATTGCACAGAAATTGAAAATGGGGCATGGTGCAGAAGGAAACCCAGAGGAGCCAGGGCAGAAGACCAAGAAAACAGCAGACTGACTCAAATGAAACAATCAGCTAGGAGAAGTCTCTGCTGTTTAGATGTGGATGCCTTTCTCATTACACTGTCATCAGAAGTGAGAAACAATGCTCAAAGCCCGGATCTCTCACTTGCTCAGAGAATGACCTAAAAACTCAGACACAGTATGACAATGTGTGCCAGTATCTTCCCTTTCCCTAGTAGTATTTCTGAATAGAGACTGATAACATCAACTGTGCTTTGCACAGACAGCACTGGCCCAAGTGCTATTTCTGTACTTCAGACAGTCTCCCCCGCAAGGACTTCAGCAGACTCAAGGCTGTGCCACCAGTGTGGACCTCAGCAGAGCACCTTGTCTGGAGTGTTTATATGTGCAATGGGGAGTTCAAGTTTAAAGACCCAGGAAATCATGAGGTCCAACATGTAGACCCTGAACCAACATTATGCATTCACAGAAAGGAAAAAAAAGCTTTCAGAATTACTCCTTGGACTGGAATATTGAAGTTCTGGTAAAGTCACATTTTAGACACCAAGCTGGGTTCTTTAGATGCTTCCAACTAGGCCATTTTTTCTATATATAGTGTAAGTAACCAGACAGCAGACAAATTAATCTAGTTAAAACATATGTAGATAACATCAACCAATACTAAGCACGTTAAACATCTGAGTAGATGCAACCCCAATCCTCGGACTAAAAGCACTGAAACAGAAAGTCAGACTTTACTCTGAACATTGGCCTGTGGCCACTGGGTTTCAATGCATACTGTAACAATGCAAAAAAAAAAAAAAGTCAGATAAACTTGCTTTGAGGAAGGTAAGATTAGGACTTTTCCACTCAGCAAAAAGGGAACTCTTAGCAACCTTTCCCTGATGAGGAATAGCCTTCTTTCTGCCCCGACACTGCAGCAAATAACTTACTCTTCTGGCAGCCAAATCTTACAAACAATGCAGTATGAATAAGTCTGCTACAAAAGAACGAGTTTTTAAAAAAACAGTAATCAATCTTTGTCTTCCGAAACCACCATCTAAAACAATAACTTTTATTATCTCACCACAAATAGTCTAGTACCTGATCTTTATCTGCCTAACCTAACGACCTTCATCTAACCTCATGCTAAATTTGTTCATGGCCAGCTTGAATACACATGGGAACCACCCAGCGGCTTTGCTGGCTGCTTTCAGCCCTGATGCACTTAGAAACAGCACTCACATTTTACCTCTCAGGATGATATGTTTGCTGGGCTACTCTCTTCTTACTACTCATGTATGGCTTGCCCAGGAGCAAACAGAACCTGACGACATAAAGCAATTATTAATAGCTACATGACAGTAAAATCTGAAATTCAAACTGCATACTCAGGATCTTCAATACAAGGATCTGTATTTTTCACTACAAGGATGGTGAAGCACTGGGACAGGTGGCCCAGAGAGGTTACAAACTGCCTGTCCTTGGAAGAGTTCAAAACCTGATCCTGACCAACCTGATACAACTTTGAAGCTAGGCCTGCTCCAAGTGGAGGGTAGGACCAGGGACACTTACATCCAAAATCTGCTGTTACTCTATTCCAGAATCAGCAATATAAAAAAAACCCCAAAAAACAAACAAAAAAAAAACAAACACGCAAAAAAAAATCCAAAAAGGCATGATGAATGAAAACAAGCTTTTAAAAATAAACCTGACTATAAAGAAAAGATTTTTATTAAAAGAGTAAAGTTCTGAAACACCAGGGGTTTAGCAAATTAACAATTTCTAGTTTCAGTTATCTTCTTTTACCACTTCCTCTTTTACCTCCTCACTGTGACAGAATAAATGGCATTTTCCTACACTTTTCACTTTATTTTCCCGTTCCCTTGGGGAAGAATTCAAATGTGGTGCAAGGATGAGGGTGGGGAGAACCACAAAAACAACACTACAGCAAGAAAACCATCCAGAAATAAACACACATGCACATGCTCATTTTGTGGGGAAACGTCCAACATAATTCAACTGCATTCTGTGGCAAGCTGGAACAAAATAAGGAAAAACAGGAAAACATAAGGCTTCTTCAACATATTTATATTTAAATGGCATAGAACACCATTTAATTTAAATAATATAAAATGCCGTTTTCCATCAATGCAAAACCCAAACAACTCGTACAATTTGAAGGACGCACTGCTGGCTGATTCAGACGGGGTCAGCTACTGCAAGGCAGGTGGTGCTGTAAATGATATGCTCTTTCCAGACTTTGTTTTGCATTGCATCCCGGTTCTCCAGCCAAAACATCTGTGTGAGTTACACAGAGCTGAGCTAAACAGTCTGCTTTAAACATTAAAAAAATCCTTTTGTTCTTCCTTGCACCTGAATCCCTTCCTATGTCCAAAAAAACAAAGTAAAACCAAATATTTCTCTCTGACAGAAATGACTAAGCCCTTTCTGGGCTCTGAAGTTCATTCATTTCCTGGAAGGAGACTAAAAACCTCAAGATCTGGGACTTGAAAAGCAAGAGGAGACATCAAAACTCGCTGACAAATTCCGTTTTTTCCTGGCTTCATACTTTAATACATTACTTCTAATTTTTTTCATTTTTCCATTAAGTATGAGATTACTGATAAAGTGATCTACAGTGCTGCAAAAACACACACAAGCAGCTTTGTGAAGCAACATCAAGCTGCGATGCATGAAGTCAGGTATGTGGCAGCCCACCTGAGAGCACACCTACATCACTCAGCTGCCAGAGGTTGACGCCAATCCTGCGGAAGAAAAGGAGAGGAGGGAAGGTTCAGACCCATTGCAAAGGGGAGCTTTCAGGAGTCTTGCCCCAGCAGTTTTAGCAGCAGGAGGGCCAGAAAAGGCTCCCATCCACCAGCCCCATGCATTAAAGGCTGCACTTGGTGCCACACCTACACCTCAGGTGAAGCTGCAGTTGACTCTACTGATGGAGTGACCCCAACAAAGAGGCAAAGGAGATGGCGTCTGTTAGGAGGGATATTCCTCATTCTCTGGTACTGCAGCCAAACACTCCCTGGAGGTGTCTGCTGTAAGACACTTGTTTATTGCGCACCACCCAAGCGCTCAATACCAGGTGGGACACCCTTTCAGCCAGCAGAAGAGCAGGACTCTCCATCCCAGTGCTGATTCAAGGCTGAGGTCTGGGTCAGAGCACAGCTTCACATCTGGTCTTTTCAACAGCAGAGTGGCTCCTGAGCCCCACTACTATACACTGCCTTCAACAGGAAACGTTATCTCCGATATCTCTTGCAGTGCTCTCTCCCCTGTCACTCTGTATATTTCCAAGTGCTCAGTGCTTTTCCAAAAAGCACCTTCATGGTAAAAGGGATCTCAAATTCCTCCTCCCTGCTGTTATTACCATTGACCAGAAGATGAGAATCATACGCTTGCTGGGCACCCATAGGTTGAAGCTTGCTTGACGATATCTTGCCCCATGCCGCAGGTTTCTGGGTCAGCAGCAGGCACTGGAAGACACTCATCTGCTTCCCAAAGCACAGACTAGCATCCTCCTCCCCCTGCCAGGCACAGTTTCCGAAATGACAAACTCCTATTGCGACAGAAATTTGTCTGTTTCTCTAACTCCCTGAACTCTCTGACCAAAATACATTTACCTCTCCTCACAAATCTCACCAGACCCAGACATACTTATCCACTGTCCCCAGTGTTTTTCTAATTCCATGAAGGAGAACAGTGATTTTGTACTACTTTCCATTTCCTTCCACAGGTACAAAAGTAATCTAAAATTCCAACTGAAGAGAAGACGCAGAATTTTCTTTAATTGACATCAAAAGCCGAACGTGCATCAGTCAGGTTAGAATTTGTGCACCTTAGCAGGAATGTGCATAATACCAAGTAAAAAGAGTAACACAAATTAGAAAGAAAAGGGTGGGGTGAGGGTGGTAAAGTAAAAAGTGCCACAGAAAATGGAAAAGTGTCCACCAAAGGCAGACTAAAAAGCAGCAAGGTTCGGTAGCTCAGTTCAGTCTGCAAGACCTATCCCTAGAAAACAATTACAATGCATTTACGAAATAAAATGGAAAATCTCCTTGTTCACAAAACAGAAGTAAACACTGTTCCCTTCTCTATGATCCACAATTAGTTTTCTTAATTCAGACTATAACATTATTGCTTATATTAATAGACAAAAAACTAAAAGAGCAGTCTTCCTCTTGAAAGTAACTGTAAATAGTGGCAAAGCTGACAGAAACTGTTCTTGTTTACCAGCACAGTTAAGTCACCCAGGCAACATGAATTCACTCTCTCAGCAGTGTCCCTAAAACAACCAGAAACTGAGATGCCCTCAGCTTCTTGTCTATAAAGTGCACTGCTTGTAAAGTGCACGCCTGTGCTCCCATTCGCCCTCTGACAGCTGAGAAATGTAAACCTGAGTGTGCCAAGGATAAAAAGTTGCAGGGAAGATGCTCAACCTATGTTTGATGGTTCTTGGGGACTGCCAGTAGGAGAAGGCTGTCATAACCTGATGATGCTAAGAAAGAAAGAGTAACTTGGAAGCACTTTTCTCATTCAGATTAATTTCTTCTCTTTTTCTCTTTTTTTCAATTTTTCTTTCCTCCCATTCTTCTTTGCATCTTTCTTCTCTTTTTTTCTTTTTTTGGTAAAAAAAAAATTGTGGGAAGGGAAGTCTCTTTTTTTTGGGGGGGGGGGCAGGGGGGGTCACAGTTTTAACGAACTCTTTAGGTTATTATTTAATACTGATTATCTCCGTAAATTAAATAATCCAGTTTAAAGGATTATACCCTTTCCTTTAAAGGAAGGAAAATATCCTTTATGAAGGTATAATAAACAAGAAAATCAGTTTCTCCCTCTCCCTCTTCCCTACCCCTCTTCCCTCTTTCCTGAAACTCACCAACAAACAAATGTTGAAGCACAGCACCTCTGCTGAGTCCCCAGTTTTCTCTAGCAGCAAGCTGCTTCTGGACCAGCTGATCTCAACATCTGAGCACTCTGTGAGAGTGTGCAGCTCCTGTCACAGTTGTCACACAGGCATCTATTACAAGTGAGGATTACCGGAAGTTCATGCTTTCTTGTTTCTTTTGTTGAACTTTCTATAATGCAGCCAATAACTCCTGACCTGTGCAACTGCACAAAATTCCTGAATTATTTGCAATGCTCCCTAGACAATCTCTTGGCTCTCTTTATGCAATCCTTCTTATACCTTATAAAAGGAATACAAACATTTTTCCTGAATATCAAAACTCCTATGAATAAAATGTTCTTTGATCTTTCCATTGACATGTACATTTCTAAATCCTCATAAAAATGAATGAGGTCAAAAAACACCAGATGGTGCAATAATTTTCTCCAGCAACATATCACTGAAAACTATTTTTTCCCAGCAAAAATAGCCCAGCAGCTCTGAAAATTGACAGAATCTCACAAGCTTAAGGTCCTAACTAATGATGGATGATAGATGGATGGGATGAACCCACATCTTTCACAACATTCGTGTTAAAAAGAACATCCTAACAACGTGAAGTATCAAGACACCTTGGACCTCTGATACAAGGAGCTGTAGGGAGAGCAGGTAGGGAAAGAAGTTCTAAATACTCATGGATTTCTAGATCCTGTTTCTCACCCATTTTGATCTTTTAGAGCATGTAGAACAGCGCAGGGGCAGCCCTTGACCACCTCACAGTGGAAGATGAAGGGCCTTCTCATGTACTGAGATTTGAAGCTCTCCTGTCTCAGTTCATTCCGTTCTCCCTCCCTCTCCTTCCTCTGCATGCACAGAGCTCCCTCAGCCACAGGCAACCCTCAGCTCTGCTTGGCTTTCTTGGTTTTGGGGACAAAAAACAGTGATGGGAACAGAACAAGGAATTGACTCCAGTCAGTGCTTCTCACAGCCAGGAGAGAGGATCATAACTGCACTTTCAGAAAGGAGAGAAAAAGGATACAGGAGCCAAAGAAAGATTATAAAAACTACCTAGAGGGGGGCGAAATAAATGTCAGGCCCAGCCCAAGCCTGGATCTCAAAGAGAGATGAAAGGAAGGACTGACCTCCCTTGGGCTGAAGGAAAAGCTGTCCAGAAAGATTTCAGGAGCCCCCCACTCATCAATTGTGGCCAGAAAGCACTGCCCAAGTGGGAATGCACTGACAGATCCCCACTGCAAATGGGAATGGCAATCAGGCCCCAGGAATTTGTTTTATTTAAAACCAAGGCAAAAGACCCTGGCTTCATTTAAGAGCAACATCTGTAGTACAAAGGGAGATCTCACTGCCTCAAGTGCAACAGCACCCATGAGTCAACCCCACCGCAGTACGCTGAAGACATGCTCATCTAACACTTCTAATGTTCACAGAGACTCGGTACAGCTATGGGGCCACACACCCCAGCTTTTTTGTTGCATTGAAATTTTGTTTATGTATAGTATTTTAATCTGAATAGTGAACAAAGCACGAAAAATACATAGAAACAAAAAATACAAGACCTATAAAAGCCTTGCAAGGACAACATACTCTTTTTCTATATAAATGTTGTGGTACACCTGGAAATTAACAATTAGCATAACTAAAAATTAAAGAATTTTGCTATGTGGATAGCAGTTGCCCTGGCAGGGCTTACTGTGATACCAGCAGAGATGATCTCTGACTCTGGACCCACAACACACCCAGGATAACTTTTCCCCATGTTTCAAGCAAACAGGTACTCAGCTCGCCATGCCCAAGCATCTCTCAGTGCCACTGACATCCTGCTTCTGGGTTGGGTTTCAGCTGGTAAAAAGCTTAGATAAGGCTGTGAACAAAACTACAGCTGATTTCTTTGGGCTTTGATACAAGGTCCTCATCGCTAAAATCCAACAGTTTTTCCAGAAGTTGAGTAATGTGAACAAATATTTACTACACATCTAAATGAAACAAGTAATGGCCTTCTTTTTCTCTCCTGTCTAGCCAATATTTGAATGAGACATGGTATTTGTTTTTACATCTGTTGAAGGGGTTGTTTACAACAGACAGACAAAAAACTTTCTTCAGATTTTATCTGTCATTAAGAATTAGAAAGATCTAAGACGTGGGAAAAGCCCTTACCCAAAGAAATGAGCTTAAGTGATGTTTTTTTATTTCCCAAAATCTTGCATGAATCAGTTTGGCTCACATGGAGACTGCCTGTCTTCTAATTTTTAGCAATTTAAAATACTAAAAGGAAAACAGCCAAACCTACCAAATTTTCAATGAAAAACATGTGGATCCATCAAGCATAACACAGTTTCCAACCTCAGCTATAAATCAGCTGAGTCTGCAAAAATAAATATACTCTTCAGCAAACCCTAACTACAGTTTTTTGTTTGCAATGAAACCTGAAACTAGGAAAATCTCACCTGATTTTGCTACAAAGTTTTTCAGCAGCATACCCTAATATAAAGTTTCATATATATTTTCATTTCACTTCCTCTACAATTAAAAAAAAACACAAAGAAACTTGTTCAATGATATTTTCTCCAAAGAATGAACATAGCCATAAACAAAGGATAAACACAGATAGACCAGTGACAAAAATTGTTTACTCTGCACATCAGAATGCCTACAGTAACATACTCTTCCTTTTTGTGACTACCACCTTTTTCTCTGAATATAAAACATCTCACTTGGTTAGAATCAGGGCTTCAATACTTCATGCTACAGTTATTGTTTTTTTAAAACAGACAGCTCTGTTTATAAATAAAGAACTGCATTCACAGTGAATCAAGGCAGAAAAACCTTCTAGGGAGACAGAGTTACAATAACCACCATTATCCCTTTTAACTCTGTGGGCACAAATGAAATCTCTGATTACCACTCTTGCACTTGAACAAGTTTTCATGTTAACCACAAGATCAAGCACAAGGGTTGAGAAACTTGATAAAACAGTGAGATACTCTGCTCTGAACTGTGAACCAAACCACTGTTAAAAGCTTTCTAACTTAAAATAAAACTCTACTGCCTTCTGGGCAGCTTCCAAAGATGTTTCAGGTTGAGGGCAACTTTTCATAAGCAAGGGCCATCATCAAGTCATTATCCAGTGAATGCAGATCTTTCATCCTTAGCCCAAACTTATCCAGCAACAGCTTGTGACTAGTGGCTGTGACACATTCTGTGTGATCGACCAGAAAACGAGACAACTTGCACGACAGATTCCCTCTGCAAGTGATGGGACAGCTGCCAAGGGCCATTGGTGCGAAACCCACCGTGTACATTAACACAGACACAGAAACTGCTTCTTGGCATCCATGGCCTGTCATTGTAATGCAAATTAATCACTAACATTATTTATGTTCAGAAAATACATTAGTTATTTGTTGTTTTTGTCCACCTCTAAGATCTGTGGCTGCTCATTCAGAATTATTTGATCCTTCCTTTTCATTACATTTTTTTGTCACAGGTTTGTCAACAACCATTTCTAGTGATGAACTTGGATTTGACTAGATTTTAATTGACAGCCCTCCCAGTTATATCAACTTAATTAATTCTAGAACCAGTCTTTTTAGGTGAGGATTCTTTAACCACAGTAGAAAGAACTGAATATACTTGGATAAACATTAAGGAAAATAAGATGCTCATGAAAAGACTAGGTTAGTGGTCTGCAAAATGAATTCTGAGTAATACATCTATTTATTAACACCAATTTTGTATTTACCCAGGTGAAAACCCAAGTGCTTTAACAGATGCACACTTCAGGCTTTTGGCAAACTTGATTAAATGTAGTATCAACTATGTAATTTAAAGCTGGGATCCTCAAAGTCCAAGGGAATCTGTCTCTGACCTCTTCAGCACTCTGTCTTTCTCTCCTACTCCTTTGACATCTAAGGGAGGGTGGATGTCATGCATCTAAAAGAGGTGCAAGCTGCACCTCTCACTGGAGAGTTAACCATGATGTACTAAGGGCACAAATTTAAATTTTCCAACATACTCCGAAGGGCTACAAGTATATGAACAATCTGCAGAGGGAAGCATATATTTACCACAACTGTAGTTGTTTTTAGAGTGCTCTGTGTTCCCTTATGTTTAATTCGGCTACCATTTAATAACACTAACTTCAGCAGCGATATAGTTTAACCTCACATTTTATTTTCATTTGTTCATGACTTCTGTCATGATTAAGTGTTGCCTGTAGCCTTCTGGTTTTGTTCCTAGCCCAGAAGCAATCATTTAACAGTGTCATAGAATAGGCTGAGATTTTTAAAAAATTAATTAAAACTGACTTGGAACAAGCCTAGCATTGCATTTTCTTCAGTTGTAATCCATGGCAATCATTTAGCATTTACAGGTTCAAAGAAGCCACCATTTAAGAGCAATGAACTTTCCTTTTTTATACTCTGCACTTATTTTCAGGCTCTGAATCCCATTCAGAACACAAGAGAAAACAAGGAGATCGTATTGCACAGGTACATCATGTCTACAGCCTCCTACTCACACAAATGAAAAGGTCACAAAGCACACAATAAAGGTGACAAGCAGGGTTTATGTTACATCCATGAGGGAAACAAGGCCAAGGCAGAGAGCCAGCTGGGAGGCAACACATAATTCCCCTGTTTGCAGTGAGGCACCCTGGAACAGTCTCTCAGACACCTCTGTACCACACGTGGCTCCAGCAGAGCTCCAAGCGTCACCAGCCTCCAGCAGGAGGGCCTTGCAAGCTAGGCTGACAGCTGCACCAGGGAAGGGCTCAGAGAAACAGGACTTTCACAGGTGTTAGGACGACTGGAGTCAAACAGTTGTGGCACGGAATCAACACACATTGAATGTTATGCCACCCCTGAAGACTGCATTTTAATGCACAGCCAATGCTGCAAGTCCAGTAAAGCTGTCTGCATCTGGTACTGTGTGGGCATGGATTGCTACAAAAGGCAGGATCACCTGTGGTCAATCAAACTCAGCCTGGATCCTAAAGACAATCATTCAAATTCCTGTACTTTCTCCAGTACAGAGACTTAAAACAGTTATACCAAACTGTCCAGTTATGCCGAGCTTTGAAATGGGGGTGGAGGGGACCAAAAAGTGGAAAAATACCAACAGGAGTTAAGGCTCACCTGGAGCTATGGACTGAAGAGTGTTGTCACTAACTTGCTCAGCAAACATTATGCGTCTTTTCAGGGATCTATCATAAACAAAGTAAAACTCAGCATCCTCTGGGAGGTAAACATCTTTGTCAAATTTTGCATATATAGTCACCTGTCCCTGAAAAATGAAAGTGCATTAAGAAACACCTAGTAAATTCCTCATCTTCAACAAACCCACTGATGTATAATTCAGGTCCAACTCTACAATAACAAATCTTCAGTTTTCTACCTCCACTGAGAAAATAACAATGTTTTTATGCCTGAAAAAGCAAAGCTGATTTTAAAAACTGTCTTCTAAATAATGCCTTTCAAGAAATTCCTTTTGCCCTACCCCACACAAATAGAATTGACTTTCTATTTAAAGTGCATCAGAATAACCTGAACCCAAATATTTTCCTGTTTACAAAAGCAAGTTTTGTTTTAAAAAATAAAAAATATAAAAGTGTTTTAAATTATCTTAGACTTAGTTTACAAAAAGAAGCACCAATGCAACTCTGCAAATGATTTCAAAGAACACTAGTTCCCAGATATCTGCCTGTGGGTTTCTTTTAGTAAATAGAAATCAACCAGCCAAGAAAAACCTGTCATACAATAGCTTCAAAAAAGAACAGGAAAGGGATCTAAGAAGCAGCAAACAATAACAAATGTCTGACTAGTCTGAGGGAGGAAATTTAGATCAAGCTGCATTTCCTTGAGGAGGAGGACAGTGTGCTACGCCACAGTCCCTGACTGCCGCAGTTGGTCTAAATAAGGCAGAATTACCCCGACATCTGGCAGAAATCCTGCTTTTTGGAAAACATGCTACAGAAGAGTATCTCAGCCATATTTCAAATGATGCCTACCCTGCTCTATCCAAAACAGTTAGCACAGCACTGACTCCACCAACTCCATAAACAAGTTTTGCAGAAAAACAAAGTACAATACAGTAGCACAGAAAAATCTGTGGCTGAAAACCACATTTATGCCTCTGACCATCCTTATCCTGTTCATTATATGGCAAACACTTCACTGCAGTGTGACTCTTGCCACCCACAATAACATCACATCTTGGCCTGCCTTCCCCAAGGACATCTTTCTCATCACTCATAACAATGCAAATCCCACATTTGTTTTCATCTTAAATACAGGTGAGTGTAATGAACTGGGGTGAAGAGGCAAAGGCTGGTTTCAAGCACAAAATCTTCCTCAGACAGGACTGTTCCCGTAAGAACAGATGTAAACAATTATGAGATCAATAGCAAGAGCAAACATGCCTGCCATCCCCAAAAATTGACAACATACCTCTTTTTAGTAGCTTGAAGTGTTGTTACAACTGCCAAGTGTTTTCTCCTATTTCTCTCTGGCTTTTGCACTACTATAACCAGAATGTATTACTATTATTATTATTATTATTATTATTATTATTATTATTATTATTATTATTATTGCTGTTGCTGGTTTTACTGTTGTTATTAGAATAATCTTTTTTTTAAAAAATGTATTGGTGTTGTGAACAGTTTTGTGTAGCTGTGAATAAAGAAGTCTGTTGAGTAATAATGGGGATTGCAATTCTGGGGAGATAGGAATAGGGTAAGATTCTGAAGACACTCCACAGTCTCCTCCAGTGGGTTCTTAGGGGTGACAGCTGCCTGCTGCAGAGGAGCACAGCAGAATTTCTTCCACATGTGCAGTTGGGGCCACAGCTCCCAAACCATCTCTGCTCTCTGGACCCAGGAGGCAGAGAGACTATATAGCCAGATAACTCTCATGTTTTCTTTGCCCTAACTTCATGAAAAAGGAGAGATATTCTGTGGAAGCATTTCTTGCTTAACTAGCTACCATCCACAGAAAAAAAACTCAAGCCAAATTGTATCCATACTACTCCTTTCTAAGGAAGGTTAACTTAGATTCACTAAGGACAGAGAAACACCTTAAACCAATCACATTACATAATGTATAGGCATGAGGGAGGATTTCACAAATCCTTGTCTAGAGGGAAAAAGACAGTGGAAAGCTCATGTGTACATTACAAAACCCAAGTTTTATAAAGCTCATTCCTTACAATACTCCAGAAAATGAAAGCCATGGACATTTAGCAAAGATTTTATGAAAGGAAGGGAAATTGGCAGCTAGCTCGTATCTGGCCAAACAATCAAGTGATTCAATTGGAAAATCTCACATGATCCAAAAGGAGGGTTAAACCCTGTATTACAGTAGATGATCCAGAGATTACACAGAAAGTAATAGTGGAATATTATTTTTGGTGCTGTATGGTTATCATACCTAGCATCAGAAACAGTTATTTCATGCAAGCTCCTATCATTGTCCCCAGCACATTCCATCCTGTCTTCTGATGTTCTTGTTTCATGTTGCTCCATTCAAACATGTTTCTTCTTGCTGCTGCTACTAAAACATGCATTAGTTTACTTTCAAACTGTCTCTGCGTGAAGCCAAATACATTACAGGAACTATTTAATCACCTTTTTTTTTCCTACAAAGATCACCTGCAGTCCATTCCAGACAACTCCGACACAGAAAAAATACTTTGAGAAAGTGATGTGAGTTTTATACTCAATCCCTGCAGAATCATTTGTATCATGGGTCTCTCAGGTAAGGTCAGTCCAGCCCCAAGAGCAGGATGCAGCAGAAGCTACCTGAAGAGATGTTTCCTCCACGGACAAATTAACTCAGAGAGTCACAGGAGTGGGAGCAATTCCAGCTCCCATCTTCCTCTTCCTTTCCTAGCAAGGCACACAACAAGGAGGGAAGTGGGCTGGATCTTGCAATGAGATGAAGCAATGTAGTCCTCCACCAGAGAAATGTCTCGCTGCTTCACAAGGCTTTTCCAGAGTTTTTCTGGGAGTTGACGCTTCTTTTGTAAAAACACTGCTTTCCAGGCAGAGCCAGTGCTCAGTTCAGGCTTTCAATCAAATATATTCACTCAACTAATTCAACAATTAAATGGTCTACCTAAACAACAGTGCAACACTCTTCCAGGAGATCAATGAGAAATTCACACTCACGGAAGTCATCTGTACAGCATCACTCTCACCACATGTGGGAGAGCTGCTCCTCCACTTCACAACCCATTCTGCAAGGCGTGACCAAAACACCTTCTCAAGTCTGCAAAAATTCTCTGGCACTGACTTATTACTAAAGCATGAACAAACTAAAATTACAGTTATCGGCATTTAGAAGTAGGTAATTAAGTCCTAATCCACATGTCAGTACCAAAGAGCAAAACCAACAGAAATAGATTACAATATACACACCACCTGAAATGAGGACACTGATGAGTGATGTTTAGTCTGAGTTTGTTCCAGACACAGAAACTGGAAACACATTCCAACTAACATGTTCCTTCTACATTTCTAAATACAAAATAAAAGTTTGTCCTCTAGATGCCAAAACCCAAATGAGAAAAGTCACACAGGCACCTAATCTTTGGAAAAGTGGCCAGGTACACTGAATACAAGGCAGTTGTGAGAGCATGGATGCAGAAGGGCCAGATTCTTGACAATCTAGTGGCTTTGACACCATTTTCACCAGTTCATTCATTTAACAAGTCTAACCTCTCTCCCAACTCTTTCCTTGCCTTAATAAGGTTATTTATATCCTAACAAACTTGGGAAAATATAACTGAGAATTAGAGCTTGATTTCTATGTGTAGGTATGCTTAAGCCGGCTCCCAGGATCCACATGAATGTCAGATAGGTCAGACCCCACCTAATCAAAGCAAGAGGAAGGATGTGCAACTTCACCATCTCAGCAAATTAACACAGTCCCTGGCCACAGCTGATTTCTCAGGTGGATGTTAGGGAAGGTCCTTACCTCAAGCTCACACTGTGTTGATTCTGATGGACTTGTAGAGGAAGCAAATTTTAAAGTTGAAGGGCACTTACTAAGACCAACCAGCCATTATCTTACTTAGATTTACACCTGCGTGGTTCAAAATGGGTATTCAGCTCTACAGAACCATCACAGGGACACATGGAAACTGGAGACCTTCCAAACACCTTCCAGGCCTGTAACAGCAGAGAACTTCAGGCAGCCACATCAACAACCTTGACTGCAAAAAGACACCAGAAAACAGAAGAAAAAGAATGTGGGAGAAGCCCTAAGTCTATTGCAGCCAAGAGGAGTTTTGCCATTGATTTAATGAGTGCAAAGATTGTCATGGTAATCCTTGAAATAAAAAGCAGAAAAGCATAGAGCGGAATTAGGGAGAGGACACTGCAGTTAAGGAGACCTTAGGGGAGACATAGATTCAACTCTGGACACATTAAAACTGTGACTGAGGAAGAGTTAGTTTTTACCTCTCTGGGATCCATAAAGCAAAGCCTACCTTATATTACCACAGAAAACTGGCACTGGCACCAGGGAGGAGATAAACAAGGTTTGTGGTTTTGACAAGATTTATAGGTCTATGCACTTTTTCAGTGTCACCAAACAGGTTTTTCAGACACGTGTTTTCCCTTGGTTTGTCTAGGGCACTTGAGAGCTGCCCACATCAGGCACACAGCAGCAGGGTCCCCTGAACCCCATGTCCTGGGCAGGGAGAAGCAACAGCCAGACTTGGGAGCAGAGCTCCCACCTCCAGACACTCTTCTGCATCTCAGCAAGGATCTGCAGAAGGCTCTTTGTGAAGAGGGAAAGGTGGGTAGCAATCCCTCATGGCTGAAGCACGGCAGCGTCCAGGCAGTCAGGAGGGGCTGACGATTTGACCGTGGCACTTCCAGTGTGCCTGATCCCTAGCCTGCTGCAAGACACTCCCTGCCTTAATAATTAATTGGTCATTAACCCGAGCTGATCTTCTTCCATTTTGAAATCATTTAGATTACACCATGTTCCTCACCAGTAACCTGCCGTAGCAAAACAGGTGCAACACAGAAAGATCTTTAGTGGACTTCCAGATCCAGGCCACCATGTTGGCTAACACTTAAATTTCAACAATTGGTCTCTATCCTTGCATGCACAGCCTGGATAAATCTATTTTCCCTGCAGTGTTTTACCATAAAAATAACACATTCTAAAACACCCTAAAAATTTCTTTACCAAATTATGCATGTAGCTTGAGAAGTAATGTTTTAACCAGGCTTTCAAGGATATTGTCTCTAAACATAACAGGACAAACAAATATCAGCTTTCTAATTACATGCTCTAGGAAAAACATTTATGTGCTAGGGTAAAACAATGGCTTATTTGTTCCTAAAATGCGTGTCCCAACACTTTGAAGTAAATGCAAATCCCAAAACACTGCCAGCAATAATGGGACTATTTTCCTCCATGTCAGTTGCTGCTGGCCACTACAATTTCACATAAATATTTTTTCACTGCTGAGAAGACTTACTTCAGAAAATGTTTATTTTTACTTGTGATTGGACAAGAATAGTAGCAGCCATACAGTTTTAATGACCTTTCTGCAACTTAGCTACAAGCGTGAACACTTCTACACAAAAGACACTAAAGCAGCAGTAGGGGAATTCTAAATGAACACAAATCAATCATATTCAAATAATCAGTAACAACAAAAAAGTTATAAACATGCCTTTCCAATGTTCTGTGATATTTTTATAATGTCCACCAGACAGATCTTGTCTACAGATTGCAGTAAACAGTGTTATGGACTTTCTTAAGAAAGCACGCATCGCAACAGAATTAAATGCAATGGGATTCAGGACACAGTGAAACAGCAACTACATGCAGGGAAAGAAAGAAGTTACAAACTGAAAAACAAAGTAAGAGATAAAAGCTGAACATTTCTCTAGAAGCATTAACTTTCTAACTGTATAGCTAAATTTATCCGAAACAAAAACAGGGTGGCTTTTTCCATCGTTAAATAACTTAAGGGAAAAAGAAAGTGAATATGATCAATTTTTTTCTATCCAGAGTAACACAGTAAGTGTAATTCCACATACAAACTTGGAGATGAAGCATGTGTTGATAGGGTTGTATTTAATAATACATATTGTCCAAAAACCCACACATACACTTTTTTAAAAATTAAATATGCATGCAGAATTGCTTCAAGAAGAGACAGTCCTCTGATGATTTATACTGCAAAACTCCACCAGCACCCTGGGAGCCTCACCCATTTGCACAGGGTCAAGGGATGGACATCAGCCCCCGAACCTGTGGACAGAACACTGCCCACAAGTGAGAAATGCACCACAGCAGGTTGTCCAAACCACATCAGCTTTATGAACCGACCAGCTGTAGGTATTTCTTCAGCCGGTGGCAGGTTTCTGAGAAATGCAGAGGATGCGTTTGCACAGACACCACCAGGCACAATAAGAACATCACCCCCACAGGTGCTTAAGGCAATACAGCACACAGAAAGTCCACTGACTAGCAGCTGAGGCAGCTCTCTGTTCTTGTCAAAAGAGTGAGAAAAGGAGTGTTCAGGGACCGCTTGTATCCCAAAATAAAATCTGACGGATGTCTCTAGCAAGGTCCCAGTACAATCTTCAATAGAAAAGCACTCACTGAGAAATTTTCTAATGAAGACAGATAAGCTTCCCTCTTTTGACATGAAAAATCAGGAAGTTTCTCACTTTTAGATGCAGTGCCTTTTTGAAAGAAAAAGTAAGTATTGGTAGAAGCTACAGCAACCTTTTTGACTAAGTAGACCACATAAACTGGAAAAAAAATTAAGCACTCTGTTACATCCAAACTGATGACAAAAGTACACTCCAAGCAAACAAGAAGGGTAGAAGATATCCTGACAAGTTAACTAGCTGACTCCCCTGCCTCACAGCAGGATCAAAGCTGCCCAAAGCTGCCATCCTCAAAGATGGATTTTCCCCCCCGATTGAAAACACCACTCACACAGTTCCCTAACATACACTAACACTGTGAGCTTCCCCCACCCAAACAAACCCTGTCTGGCCTCTCCCACCTTCTGCACCTGGTACATACTTTGTGCTTCTTTCAGGGCTTAACTACTCCTTGGCTTTGACAAGGAGGAGATGAAGGATTGTGTTTTATGTTGTTTGGGTTTAATAGGAGATCAGCCTTAAACCTTGTGTGTTTTCAATGAAGCTTATTGCCATACTCCCCTTTCAGTGACAAACTGAAATACATCTGCTGAATTGGGAGTTTCCGAAATTGCATACACGGGCTTTTATCAAAAGCCGATGTCTCAAAATGAATTATACTTTCTACCTCCTCACTAGCCTCAACATAGGTTCACTCTCTTCAGAGACACTGATAGAAGACCAATTTTTTTTGTTGAGAACTGCAAGATTTGCCTCCAGGAAACGGAATTAGAATCCAACAGAATTTTAAAACAAAACAACACAGAACAAAACAAAATAAAACAAAACAAAACAAAAAACCCCAAACAGAAACAAAAACCAACCAAAAAAAAAAAAAATCCACAACAACAAGCAAGAAATCAGGCCTTTAAAATACTGCAAAACTAAATATATTTCCTCTAAAAAGAAGAACCCCAGTAACAGGTCATGTCATATGTATGTCTGCAAGTCTCTATGCTACTTAACACTGTTAAGTTGCCTCTAATACTGCCCATTTTAAAAAGAAACATGTATTAGACATATGATGCATTTCATTCAGTGCCCATAAAATATGCCCAGATGCTTCCCAGGTTGTTATTTTCTATGGCACTATCTTACCACAAAAAATTGTCCTCCTCAGTCCTGTTTCTTTTGTTTAACCCTCTCAACCAGCCCTTTGCTCAATTTAAGATACAGCTGGCAGAAGGATCATTTCCACATCATCCAGCCACACCAACCTGACCCACACCAGACCTGGGAACACAATTTCATTTTTGCTAAATTAGTGAGAGCACATGATACGGAGCTTATGCTGGCTTTGTGTTTTTTATGCCTGCTCTATGTCAGCAGCAGTATGAGAGACAGTCATGGAACGGACTGCCAGTACAGAATTAATCTACCAGTGTTTTTAAACAATCTGAACCACAGAGCAAGTCTATAACAAATCAGCACTTTACATCAAATTGACTGTATTTTCCTTACCTTGCCACCACCAGTCTTAAAGCTGTGTTTCACTCATTATCAAACTGTGACAACAGATAAGGTACAGAAAAATTTTCAGTCTCTCATATGGCAAAGTAATAAACAAGTAATTAATAATAAATAAATGGTATATCCTTTAATTCTGGAACTACTAGATAGAAATAAAAGTATCTGGAATGCTTTTATCAGAAAGGAGAGGGGAGAAGGCAAAAGAAAAAGAGGAAAATTTTCAAGTCCAATGCCAAAACATACACTGATATTCTTGCTGCTCTATCACTGAAAATATCATTTAGTGGTTTGCTGTCAATACTAACACAACTTACATTCATGCATAAAGTAATACAGAGGGATTAAAAAGCTTAAGAATGAGCTATTAACATAGGTCAAAAATATTCTCTAATAAGGAGTGTTAATAGAAAACTAACATTCCTTCCAACCTGCAACTGCTGACTTGATTTAAAATATACAGATCAGAGAAGTTATTATTCTCATGCCCTATGTAATATCAGAGCTCTAAAGTTGCAGACATTACATAAGTACACGTAAGCACAAAGTCCCTACCCAGAAAAATCACTGTTTAAGGATAGAGCAGGACAAAAAAAAAAGAGAAAAAGGGGAAAAATAATACACCATGGGAACAAAAATTATCTACCTGCTGATGGACATGCTTTGAAGGACCCATTTTTTCCTTCATATCTTGTAAAATAGGTCCCATCCTTTCAGACGTATTTCCTCAGTCTCATTCTGGCAGCAAGTCTGCATCCAGAGCCAGCCTGTGCATACTCTTTTCTGCATTCCCATGCAGCCTTTCCTGTGATGGACCTGACCAGGCTGCCACAGTGGTCAACAACAAAGTACTCCTGACTCCATCCAGAGCTGGATCAGGCCAACACAGCTCTGTGCATTACCAAAGGCATCCTGAAAGGCCAACGTACATTTACATTTTAAACCACATTTCCTTCTTGTGTTTTGAAGTCACTGTCTAAGTAAGGTGGTCATTTCAGCCTCGCTGAATTCACAGATAGGCCCTGAATTACGGCCAGCCCCACTGCAACAGCAAAGAACGTGAAAGCACAGAATGGACATGAGAGGCTAGAAATTGTCTTCTTACCACAAAGGACTGGCTAGAAGACACTGAGCACCAGGCAAAAGCAGCAAATACAAAAGCTTTATCCAACCATGGAAAATAATCCCTTTCCACCTCTCTTCACATATCAACTGTTACTACAGCATGGAGGAACTGCGAAGGCAAACAGCTTGGGAAGGGAGACAATCAGCTACTCACAATCGATACCTAAGTCCTACTGCCACTTCCTACTCAAACCATGCAAACGCATGCTGGAATCATGTCTGGCACTTTGCAGACCCAGCCCAGGCAAAGACCATCACTGAGCTTTTCCAAAGTGCGAGAATCTCCAGGCCCTCAGATGCAAGCAGACTGGTGCCACATCCTACTCTCTGCCCTTCTCAACCCAGTCAGAGAAACCCTCTGAGCCCTCACTGTAAGAGAATTCCATACATCAGTATTAAGCACCTCTCTCTCCTTGGCACCCATGCTTCACTGAGGAAGTTGTCACTGCGCCAGAAACACAACAGTCCGCAAGTAAAAACACCACAGCAGAGACACCTTAAGAGGGAGCTTTCGCGTAACAGAACACAAAAGAAGTTAATTAAGCTTAGAGCTTGAGGACTTTTAGGCAGCTCCAGTGGTTGTACATAGGAGCATGCGGTACCTTAAGAATGCACATTTTGAGGATAGTAGAGCACCTTGCAGCTCAGGAGCAAGTGGAAATTTTATTTTCCAGGAGATCCTGAGTCTCGAAGCTAGGTGCCTGAGTTTCTGCCTCTTCCAAGAGAATTAACATCCAAAAGTTCCTTTGGAAAGACAGACACATAACCTTCAGCACCATCTCCTGGGGAGATGAGGTCCCTTTGGTGTCTGCAAGAAACTGCTGTGGATATCTTCTGTGGCTCAGCATTCCTTTATCTCTGCTGCTCCCATGGGAAACATTCACAAGGCTCCCCACAGGGAATAATTTATGAACTTCTGAGAACACTTATTTACTCCTCTTGAGTGCTCGCTACTTCCGCAGTATGTCTGCCCCATGGCAGCAAGGTATTTCTTCGCCAATATCAAAGATCAAAGCTGGTAATCAGTAACATTTCTTTAAAAGAAACAAAAACCAGTTACCAATCATTAAATAAGAAGGAACAATTTTCCATGAGGGAGATTTGTTTCTCCACATGAAGAACCTCTTACAATAGGAGAAACAACTACCATAGATAAATTCTTTAATATCTGAAGAGTGCTTCATCAAATATTTTGCTTTTATCTTCCATCCTTCATGAATAGTCATTTTTCCATCTACAATGAGACCAGTGTCTGCCTGAAGATAGTGACGTCTTATTCCAAATACTGTCTTCAGTACACTATGAAATTAAAAATTCAGCTTGATGCTCTCCTTACAGAAAGAATTGTCTAAATATAATTTTATTTGTACCATTGTTAAAAAAGCATAATTTAGGAGGGTGAAAACTACTTCCATTCAAGTTCTATATAATTAAATTATGTATTATTAGCATTGAAAGAAGAGACGTCTATGATGTTTAGGTTTATTCTTGGCTAGTCAATCCCGATAACTAGACTGGCTTATAAAGAGTAATTTTATAAAGTAGTTAACAGTAATTTGCTGTCTAGAAGCCAGAAACAGGCTTCACAAATTAACTGACAGGATGTGCTTCAAATATTTGATTTCCATTTGACTACCACTTATTTTTTAAATCATGGCATTGATGTGTGTTGTAATTAGATTTTAATGTACTGCTGCCACAGATATTACATACAGAAGAAGAGTATTAAATAATACATTTTCAAAATTAAGTAATTACATCGAATATTTTTAAATCATATTTCACAAAAATTACATTAAATCAGCAAGATCCTTGAGCTTTTGGAGAACATTCCCTCTTATGTAACAAAAAAGAACAGCCATCACTTGGCCAACAATATTACACATACAATTTTAGATTTGCAAAGAAATTCAGTACTGCTGAAGAGTGAGAGTTTGAAGTAGCAGTGCTGTATGGACACATCTTCCAGCTGTGATAACAGCTGCTCACATACAGTGAGTCAACACAGTACTCTGCGCATAATCTTTAAAAATGTATATTGTATACACAGAACTGCCATTATTCTCAGATAATCTGACATGAAATACAAGCCCCTCAAGACAGTCATTCTTAGAATGAAGAGGGTAAAATCCACTGGATATAGATGTTAAGCATGTTTACATACATGCACCCTAATTTTGTACCCACCATAGCAGATTTCTCCCTCTCTCAATGAGCAAAACCTATTCTTTCACAGAGGCTGGAAAGAAGACATTACTTCCTACCTTTTGATCTCTTCCACTTTTCTTGTGGAAAACAATGTGTTAGAATCACATGATGACATCTTTGAAGTTGCGTGCAAACAGTGTGCGATTGCCACGACATGGTATTCTGCAGTTCCACTGTGATCCTTTAAAAGGGACTGGAATACATCACCAAAATACCTAAATTCACTGGAATGCAGGTATTTGTCCTGTTCCCTCAGTTTTCCAGTGGTGTTTTCTCTATCCCTGCTTATGGGAGATGAAAACAGCTTTTAGCAATGGAGATGGAAGAGCATTCAAACAAGCTCAGTTTGCCAGAGAACTGCTTAATGAAAATGGACTAAGGAACTGAATAATCAGAAAAGGCTTTCACATTTAATTTAAATGCCGATTGGATTGTGTTTTCCAGCAAAGTCATGCAAATACAGCAGAAGCAGTTGGAAGGAGTTTCCAGAACTGATGAAGTAATGGAATCCAGCTAATAGGGGATAAATGCCCTGACTCAAGGACTTTTTCAGAATGGACAGAACTCTTTGATCTTCCCAAACACAGTGAAAAGGCAGTCAGATTATGAACAATATGGTGATGGGCAAGACTGTGAAGCTGCAACACTTTCAGGCACCACCTCATTAGAATAACTACATCAACTTCAAATGATCAGTATAAGGTCTTCTAAGAATTCTCCAAGTTTCTGATGGGGGTTGAGAGAAAACCTTGAATCTTTCTCATGGACGCATAGAGAAATAAATATAGAAGGCTGTTAAAAAATTGTTACAATCCCAGGTTCTGAGAAACCCACCCCAGGTTCTCCTACTGCGAGTCCCTAGTAGTCCATGTTTCTCCACTAACCTCAGATTTGTTTGGACACTGGGGACCCAGAAGAAAGACACCATTTCCATCTGGGTTTCTAGCAAGTTAGGAGCCCCCTCTGGGATTTTTCCACCTGGCTGAAGAGAGGCTGAGAGACTGAAGACCACAACTGGAAAATTATCAGAGCACAGCACCACAACCAGCAAAGCTTAGATCTGGTACAGACTCTCACTTGTGTGAAGCTTGGGGTGAATGTTCTCAACTACAATCACATTCTTTCATCCACCACACTATAAGTGATTAATACAAACCTCCCCCAGTGAGTCCCTTGTTCATAAGAGATGTATCATTATTAGTCTCCAAGTGCATAGTTTTGTACCTTCCTTTTCACCTTTTAGAGGCATAAATAAAAGGTGGGAAAATTCAATTTTCCCACATAATTACTGAAATCTGGATACTAAACAACATCTCCCAAAACTATGATGTCACCTGGTTCATAGGGTTATAATCAAAATATTATACAGAACTAGCCTTCAGTATGACACTTAAGGACTATCACTTGTAATATCTTTCTCTCTACCCTAATAGCTCCTGCTGTACCCATATATTTTTATCTCTTTATATCAGTCTTCCTCCTCTTTATCTTCCATAATAATATCCTGTGAGACACAGTATCAAATGTTTCATTTTCAACAACTTCTATTAAAACCACTGCACTGCCCTTTGCAAAGTGGTGTGTTCCCTTACTACAGGAAGATAGCAGATCAGTCAGATCAGATATCATCATGTCCCTGACTACTTTTTCTGTGAAAATTTGTTTTAAAGCCTTGCACCACATAATAAACATCACATGAGCAGGCCTCAAAAATACTTTTCCCCTGATGCCTTTAAAGACACTGCATCTAATTTTTGCAAGCTTGAGGCTTCCACTCTGAAGCTGACAAGTACAATGAAAACTTGTGCTGGTGCATTACCAATCCTATGTTCATTTAATACTCCAGGGTATGGATTATTTGTATTCCTCCATTTCCATCCCATCTCATGACACTAAGCAGATAATTGTTTTGTTTCTGTCTTTGTTTCATCTTTTACCACCCTTTTGAAAATCATTCAATGTCCCCCCTTTTTCCCCCTAAACACCCACATCCATGGACCCCTGCTATCCTCATTGTAAAACAAGCAGAACGAGTAAAAAAATTATACAATTATGGCTTTTTAACAATAACTACTAGAGTTTCAAGGTTTTAATACTCACAATAACAACCCCTTGAAGGCATGAAATGAATCAAGTTTATCTAATGTATGTTCTCACTCATGTTACTACCTGTTTTTTAACTTTGAGTTCATCTATTTTAAGCAATTATTTCAGGTTTTGCAGAAAAAAAATCCATTTGATTACAAACCTCAACTTATTTTTTTACATAACACACAATTTCCTGCTTTGTGGAAAGAGAGAGAATGGTAATTTGGAATTTTATAGGCAAAAAACAACCAAAAATGGTGGGAAAGAGAGTGAGTGGTATCTCTTTACAGGCAGTAACTGCTTTTGAAAACTGCCATTGAGAATACTGAAGGAAAAGAAAGTAATGATCACAGAGGGGCAATAATTTCAAACATCCTTCAGAGAGCTGAGCTGCACTACTGAAAACTATCACCTCCACATATGGCTCATCAGTAACATTCAACAGCCTCCAGCCACAGAAAACCAGAGAATGGCTTTTAGTTTCATTCATCCTGCTTTTGAATGAGTTGTTGCCCAAAAGAAAGCAACTCCCCAGGCAGAAGCCTAGTGTTGTAGAACTTACATAAAGAGGTACTTCAGAGCAGCTTAACTCCATTGTCACAGCATCTACAAACAGAATAAACCAGTGGAATTTTTACACACCCATCAGGAGGCATTGATATCATTATATGTGATTCATGTCTGCAAGCTAGGTCAACATCTTCCAGAATTTGGGGGTAGGGGGAAGGATATTAAGCTAATCAGCTATCCAGTTGCCCCAGACCTCTCCAGAATGGGAAAACACTGGTGTAACGATGCCTGTGTAAGGCTGGAGGAGGAGTGGCTGGTATTAGTTAACATGCTGTGTGCATTTCAGATAATAGAAACAGTAAACAAAACAGGTCAAGCTGAGCCCAGCTGCTGAGACACTCCTAGCTGCAGCAAATTAAGTAATGGGAATTCCAGCATTTATCTCTAGAAGCAAAAAATTGAACTTGACCAGCATTTTAGCAACTTTTACTCCACACTAGTATCCCAAGTGTCTGATATTGATTTTTTTCAGCAACTTCACAGAAGTTATTCCCAAGGCAGGTTGCCTTAACTACCATAAACAGCAAACTACTAAGACAAGTTATCACCAGAATTAATATAAAGACAGCCATCATAGCAACTCTGATATCTATAATTTTATCTCAGATTCACTGCACCCTCAAAATTCATAGTCTAAAAGTAATATTCCTCTCAAATGAGACAAGCATTCCAAAAGCAACCCCACATCTTGACAGCAGCAAAATGGGCTCAACAATTATGCACAAGACTTCAATTTGCTGAAACAGGCTATAAAAAAAGAGCCTGTCTTAAGAGAGGGCTGCCTCAGCTCAGTTGTGACCTTGTTTTTGCAGCTGAACAGCTTCCAAGAGCAACACAGTTGTGCAGCTCATTGCGTGTTAATGCATAGGTAGAGCTTTGTAGAGTCAGATAGGATTTGAGAAGTTCCCTGCCTACAAATGCAGAAATTAAATGCACAGCTTCCATTGAAACCAAAAATGACCCGCCCACCATCCCAGCATACACTCCTTTTAAACCACAAATTTGTTAATCCTCATCTCCCCGGTGCCCATCAATTCAAGTACATTCTCAAGTCCACACATTTTTGCAGTTTTAAAACAAGGCAAAATCCTTTACAAAATCACTGGTTGCAATGGTTCAGCCAAAAAAAATACCAAACCTTTCATATTGTAAGAAAAGGATATCAAGGCAAGCACTAATCCAGCCAGCCTAGTCAGCAGCGAGATTCAGAGAGATGGGTTTCTTATTTTCTGTGGAGGAAGGGGGTATCCCCCAGCTGATTCCAAGGCATCTCACTTCAATAGACAAAGCTCTGCAGTTTCCAGCAACAGCATCCTGAATACAACCTTAAGAGCAGCAGCATGGGAAGCACAGCCCTGTTCGTACAGAAGAAAACAGGGTTACAATAAAAGTTAAGAAACAGTAACATGAGTTTTACAAGAAGTAGTTTAAGGATGAGCCTTTCACAAGCATTACATTACAGAACAGATGACACACATTAATATCTACCCCAGACCTCAGAATTACTGCTACTCTTCTGAGAGAGGCACCACTTCATGGTTGGCTGAAATGAGAGACACATCAGTCAGGCATCTGACACCATTGCTTTATTCCAATATATAAAACCTTTTCACAATGGTCCTCAATCTATAGAGGAACACATCTGAACTAAACTCCACCTTTCTCCACCGCAAGAAAATGTGCACACATTCAAATCATTATGCCATGCCAAGAGAGAAACAACCTCTTCCTTTCATCAAGTGATTATCCTGACCTCCAAAGTCTCAAGAGATGTATCTCAACATCTTCCTCCTCTGCAGGGATAAGAAAGGAGGTACTCAGTCTAGTCTACCTATTCTACAGAAAGTATGAGAAAGAAAACAGAACTTAGCTCTTCCTTTGGAGAATAAAAATTGCACCACCAGTACCGCAAACTTCTTCTGTATTGGCAATACAAACACAACTCATTGGAGAGATGGTGCCATCCTGGCTCCCTTCCCTTCACCCTTTACTTGAGTCACACTGTGATCCCCGGGAGCTTGCACAATCAGAAATAGTAAGTGCCTAGCTCTACATGAATCCTGAGTGGATAAATAACCTGAAGATTTGGCTCATCAGAACCAATCAATGTTTTCCATGCAGCACTGACTAGAACCTTGTTGAAAGACTATCAGTACTTTCCCTGTGGACTCTCCTGACAAACCAGCTTATAATGGTGTTTCCTGGAAACAAAGAGGTACCTAATGGTGCTCATTGCTTTCTGCAGAAGGATCAATAAATATCAACAGACAGCACTGAGCGGCCTCCTTTGCTTTTCCCACACTCTGAAAAGTCCTGGTTGTTTAGAAAAAAATTACATTAATGGCTCACGTCTTTCCTCTGTCTGGGGCTTACAGTAACTCAGCCTGGCTGCTGGAAGTGGCTGGGAGAGGCAGGAAGAAGAGGATGCACGTAGGGAGGAAATACTCAGCTCTGGCTACAGTGCAGCTCTTGCGCAACCTCCATTTCAGATCAAGGCCCTGAATGAGACACCGTTCTGTGCAGTTTAGCTCTCACCTCCCCGGTAGAGCAAAGAACTGCCCAGGTCCACAAAAATCAGGGCCCCCAGTGCACACAAGGTGCCACATAGACAAATCCTTTCCAGTGCTAAGGAGGAGTCCTACTCCTCACAGCAAGGGGAGGGTCGAGCTCGCGACATGATGAATGCACATAATTTCACGGAGCAACACCTGATCCCTTCCTCTGACATCTGTGTCTCTGACACAGAAACCAGCGCAACAGACAAACAGCTCTGGTTTCAGGCATTGCCCACATTGCCAATGGCAGCAGCAGAATTCACCTGTACACACAAAAAAACGCCTTTACAGCACCCAGTTTAGCAGTTAATTCAATGGAATCATATGTTGCAGTATGTTGCAAACTGGAGAGACTTGCAGCAGACATTTCAGTCAGGCAGAGGTGAAGATACAAAAATGAGAAAAAAATCTTGACAACCATTTCAGTTAAGTAAACATGTTTTTAATCTACAATATCCCCCTAAACCTAGTGACAAATGCTATTGCCAGTTCCTAGCCAGGTCAAGCTAATAAGATGAGCTGCAACTTGCAACTTAAGTCTTAGCAAAGATGCAAGACATTCCAATGCATAATTGGAATATGTAATTCCAGTATTTTTCACACAACTTTTTATTTATTGGTTGTCAATTTTGGGAGTGTTATATATTCAATTTTTTTCAACATTACAAATTTTAGCATTTTACACTATGGCTTCCCCAACTAGCAGGATAGTGTTAGAAGAACCACAATAAGGAAATAAATCAATAGAAAATAAAAACGTCCACTATTGACTTAACTGCATTTTAAGACGTCAGTTGTCACACATTTTTATGCTGTACACATCAAAGAAATTAGATAAGAGGAAGCATTATTTAAGTGTCAGCAGAAAGGCATTTCTACCAGCTGACAAGGTGACCCTCAGCCAACACTGTGTCTGCTACTGGCTGTCCTAGCACCTACTGTCTATCATCAGCATTTTCCTAAACACAGCACACTTCCTGATCCCATAGCATCCCAGCTCACAACTGGCAGCTTGATGCTCTCCTCTTCACTGTAAATAAAGTGTATCTCTGTCCGAGAAAGAGATAGCTCTCTTCTGCTTGTTGACTGTGCAACAGTTACTGCCATTTTATTACTTTTAGCCATGTAAATATTCTGTTTATATTTCTCAAATCTTAATACTCTTCAAAACCAGTGAGGTTTCAGTATAGTGCTCAGTTAGTTTCCATTAAAAACACTCAGCCCATGGCTTCCTCTAAAAAAGCACAGCAACTGAACTAAACAGTGTTCCTGACTTTATAGATTCCATCTGAGTTACGTGTTAGTACACGGAAGGCTAGCTCACAGCTTCCCCAGCACCAGGAACTACACTGCACAGCCACCAGGTCAAACGGGGTACAGAACATTCTTTGAAGGGCAGATCTTTTTTCTGGACCTTACTAAAAGACCTTGGATGAAATAAATGAAAGGGGAAAAACTAGCAAGATGAAAACACACACATAATAAATACTACATTCCCCAAGTCAGAGATTTAAACTTTACAGCCAAGGTTTTTGACATAGTGTTTCATTTTTTCCACTAGGGTCTCCTGAATATCTAGACCGTGGGGCATAGGGAGGGGACAAAGCAGAACCCTCGGCTCGTAGCTTTGCAAGCACATCCATTTACTGCCTTCTAACAGTATTGAAACTGAGAGGTGAAATAAACCTTTGCCTCTCCCATTTACCACGAAGCAGTTTGCACTAGTGTTGATTACTTCACCAGACATTAGCTACCCTTGAGGCAAGTGAACAGAAGAAATGCAAATAATTACCTTTTAAAATATCCCTCTTATCAACAATTTGAGATAAAAAAGAAACTTATATCTTATTCAAAAAAACCCACCCCACTCAGGGCTATCAAAATATCAAAATAAAGTTGTTAAAGGCAAAACCATGTTGTGTTCCTTAGAAGAAATTTAAGAGCCTCCATAAAAGGATCACATTGCTTAATGTTTTTAAGAATAGTCTTGGCTTTTAAAACACAGAAACAACTCTAGGAAAAAATGCCTCTTCTGACAGAAGCCTGCTCTTGAGGTTGGCAAAACACATTCTTTATGTGTTCCTGTATTAACATTCTTTATGTAGTATTTTTATTTAAACTAAAAATAAAAGGGGGCTCTAGAATTTAGAAACCTTAAAAATGTGAAATGTGGGCTATACATTACTGAAAGACAAGAATAAAACCAAAGGTATTACAAAGGTGACTGAAACTAAATAGAACACACTTGATAACATTGTGGGACACCTGTCTTACCTCACTCACTCCTTTTAACACTCATTTTGACAGAGACTTTCTAGTATCTTTCTAATTATAAAAATTTTTATGGCTTTTGGCATTTACTACTCCCTAGTTTGGGCACTGTGAAGCCATGGGACCAGAGCAACAACAAACCCTTTAAAGAACACAGTTGTACTGTTTACTGACAAGGCAGCAAAGAAATGGACCAGAAACTTTTGGTCCTACAAATGCATTCAAATGTGGGTTCCAGTGCTGTCTGTGACACTTCATCATCACTCAGGCATGGCCATCCATCAAACTGCTACAACAAACAAAGCGAGTGGATATTCTGTGTGTTTAATGACACTTCTGTAACTGATATTCCACCTTCACTGACAGTTAGATCTATGCAACCAGCTCTATACTAAGAGTTAGAAAAAAATTTTTTGTACCAGAAGTCATTAAATATAATTCTGTTAATGAAAGCAGCAGCTTCCATTGAGAATGGCAACTATTCCATCTTATAGCCGTCTTTGACCTATTAATGTAATTTGGTGGTATCTGCTTTCCTTAATGATGTTAAGCCTGATAGATACAACTCAACTAGCTGGAAGGAAATTCACAGAATACAGTTCGATTTTTACTTTTGTGGAAAAATCCCTCTTACTAAAATGCCCCCTGAAATCCTATTTCCACAATGTGCAGTAAAGAGCAAACTACTTCTGTAAAAGAAAACATCTGTTAGGTTTTCAGTCACGTCTGTGTGCCTTTTAGGATTTATGAGAAGAGCTACCTTCATTTTTGTATGGGATCAGATGCAGAGGCAGGAGTAAGTCCATAAAACTGAAGGAGGATTTTGAAGCCTGGTACATCTCTAAGCTGTGCACAGCAATACCCCAACAAAACACTAGCAAGAACTGCTTCAAAGTTTGTTTCTCAGAATTTTGCCATTAAAAAAGCTTTCATTTCCGTTACGTTTTTGACTATTAAAAAACTGAACAGTAACTGAGTTAAAACCTTCTTTTTCTCTGGCTGAGAAAGGCAAGCAACTTTATGATCAAGACCAAATACTTTGTCCACATTGGGGCAAGAATGGAGAGAGAAAAAAAAAACGGAGTAGCTGTTATGGCAAAATTATGAACAAAAAAAGCCCCAAAGAAACAACATATGTTTAAAAACAGCAACTACAAAACCACGACAAAGCCCCACTCAAATCCCTCTCCCCTTTTCGGGGCTTTGGAAGACGAATGACAGCGCTCTCAAAGGCGCTTCCCGGACACCAGACGAGCCCACCCGGGCGCACGGCGGCCACAGGACGCCGTGCCAGCCGGCGGAACATCGCCGCGGCTCCCCGGAGCTCGACGTCGGGCCCCGGCGAAGGCTTAGGACAATCGGCCGCTCCCCGCCCAGCGCAGCGGCCCCGGCGCCGCCCGAGCTCCCGCGGGCGCCGAGCTGCGGCAGCAGGTGC